>JAOQIF010000667.1:0-49668 GCA_026260285.1 Colletotrichum sansevieriae | reverse complement strand
TTCTATAAATAATACTAATATTATACTTAATACTATATAAATTATATTATAAGTTAAACCTCTCCTTTATTATACCTATTCTTTATACTAATTATATTTAGATATTATCTATAAGAATAAAAAACGCCCGAAAGGCTGCTAATACTAAGAAGGCTAATAAGAAGTCTAGTAAGAAGGCTAGCAAAGTACCTAAAGCAAGGAAGACTATAGGTAGCAAATTAGCCCCTAGTAAGTCTATCTAGGCTAGAGCTACTAAGAAGAAGTATTACTAGCGCTCTAGTAATAAGTTAAGATTAATATAAAAAATAACTATAAATTAACCCTTTCTAGCTAAAGCCCTCTGCAAAATTCGCATATATTAGAAGTCTATTAATCTTCTTATTTATAAGCTCCCCTTCTAGCGCTTTATATATAAAATCTACTAGGACTAGGGAAATCAGGATCTTCGCTTCTAAGCCTTAGCTATCTATACTCTTTAAGAGTCTACTAAGTCTCTTCTCGCTAATATCTTTAAGAGTATATACCCCGATTTATTACTTATATATTAAATTAATAAATCTAGTAGTTAACCTTATTATAATTCACGCTAAGCGTATTACTATTATACCTAAAGACCTCTACTTAGTCTAGGCAATCCTAAAGGCGGGCAGGAACTATAGTAGCAATTAGTTCTAGATATAGATATCTATAGAATTAAAGAATTAAGTTAATTACTATAAAAGATACCTATAATAAGTTATATAAAACCCCTTACCTATAGGTACCTATATTAGCTATAACCCAAACCCATATAACCCATGGGTACCTATAGGTAACTTCTAACATTCTAGGTAGTACCCGTTACTACCCAACCCATACCGCGGGTACCCATGGGACCCACGGGCTGGGTAATTTGCATCTCTACGGAAGAGAACTGTAGAGCTCGGCGACACCTGATTTTGGGAGCTAACCTCAACAAACCTGATGCAAACTCTAGGTATTACAAACCTTCAATGAACCACTCATTCTCGTAACCATCTTCGTCTGGGCTAATGTTGGAAAAGCTGTGTACCATCTCGTGCTTGAACAGCAAGACCAGAGAATCATCCGTCTCATTTCTCGTCGCATCTTCGTACTCCAAAACCTAGCTCGCATTGAACCTACTCCCACCGAAGCCAAGAACCGATTTGCGAACGAAGATGCGATAGGATTCGCCCGAAACCCCAAAGAAGGCCGACAACTTAGGAATAATACTGAAGTATAAGCCTTGAGGCGGTCAAGATTCGGTATCAGGTTACTAAACCAGTAACAAGTAGCATATCCGTCCTCATTCGCCGAGAAAATTCCAGGAAATAACTTGACAGGTCCAACCACATAGACTGTGTTCAAAAGAGTATCCGCGAGACCGACGCTAACGATGGGACGCGTTCCCTCGCCGTAGCTCCAAATACATCTCGTAGACTCGGGAGCATCAACTGGGACATTCCACTTCACCAAATTGGTGAAAATCTGGTCAGATATGAGCAGAGGTAAGAACCACTGGCTGTCACTGTGCACTCCACCTTGGTCTCTGCGTAAGTCGATGCGTGAGCCCAAAGGGGTCGTGATATCAACGTGGACCTAGAACGAAAGTATCGCATCACCATGAGTCTTTCTGGTAAAAGACTAATGTTGATGTGTGTTGCGTTCTTCAGGGGGCAAGTCACGAAGGAGTACTGGGTGTCTTTGAAAGGGTAGAACGAGGACACTGGTGTGTCCGCTTCGAACCTTGGGTTCTGAAGTCGAAATAATACACTTAGGCTGCTTACCCCCGCGTTATCAAAGCTGGGTTTAAGTTGTAGAGAGAGAATTAGATGCGATGGAAGCTGCATGGCGACCAGAAGAGCTGTGTAATGACGGTGACCTTTCTCATCTCTATGTGTTCGGCAAGCCTCTGTTATGATATGGCATGTTGCTAATTGAAGTATTCATAGTGCGACTTTTGCTACTGACAGAGTCAGTTGTAGTCGGGTGGAGATTGACACGGCTCTCGCAAATACACTCGCTCTCTCAACAGATAGTTATCCGCACAAGAGCGGGGCCTGAATCAGGCTTCATAGACACCCGGGTGGTGAAATGCATTGGTCAGTTTGTATCAGAGGAATACCAATGTATTTCTAGAAACTGGGGAAAGCCAGTATAAGCTTCAATTGAAAACTTCCACTCTGCTTCGAATCAACACTGCCGAATCGCTTATATAAAGTGAATGCAGAAACCTGCAACACGAAGAGTTTAGTGTATGGGGTTCGCGTTATTCTTCTCGCTCATCTTTACCCCAACGAAACGATATACTACCAGCCTGATCGTCCATTCCCGGGGCCATTTTTAAGGTTGCATACGAATCATCCGACAGTTTCCCCATCATCACCACTTCTCGTTCAACACACACAATCACGCTATGCTCCTGGTGGATCGACAGCCGAAGGAAGTGCTTGTCTACGAAATTATGCATGGCAAGCATCACAGCCGGTACAAACGGCTTGATGAATGGTATCGTGTCTCCCTCTCTTTGAATCCAATCCACGTCTCTGATGATCCTTTTTCCCAAGATCAAACCAATGCTCAGCAGCCATGAATTCTGATAGCGGGAGTTTGCTGGATTCTTTCGAATCTCCGTGTAGACGGATTATCGACAAGGCGGCCACAGTGTTGACGTTGTCGAGCTGGGCTGCGACTCTGCTAATTGTCCTATGCATATTCCAGGGGCGTCCGATCCCAGCCACTCTCAGCATCCTTTCGATTTTCAGGACTTGATTAATCCTTTCCCAGTCACCCATCTCAACTTCACGTTCTCTGTCTTCCTGAACACCGACGTCAGGTTCGTCAACGTTTGAATTGCCATGTAAAGTATGCAGCGTGACTTGAAGCGTCGTGAGACGACTGAAAATCTCCCCGTTGTATGCATCAACTTCCAGCACGTTGCTGCTCCTTTTGAGATAGTGCACCAAATAATCGTGATACCTCTCGACGAAGAATTCGCACTGGAAGTCATCTAATACTCTCATTTCGCGTGAGTATTGCGGGTCTTGAGTTAGAGGCTTCCTAAGCTCCTCTTGGCCTTGTAGAATGGCCTCTTCAAGAGCAGATCCCACTGCTTCATTCAGCTGTTGCGCGTTCAGCTCTTGTTTTAGAATTTCGCAGCAAGTCAAGATGAATTGGATGCGCGTCTTGATTCCGTCGCCGATGTTGTGAAAACGCGCTGCGGAGGCCAGATCGGGGTTTTGCGGATCTTGTTACCACGACTCAGCGTGCCGGAGTGCGTTGCCTCGTCGAAGTCGGGGGTGAGGTAACATCTTTGCGGTTGTTGGGATATAAATAGTTGTGCAAGTTTCTCTGGACGAGTAGGTGTGCATATAAACCTTCTCCTCAGCTAACAGTGTGATTACGTATTGTTGTGGTTGTTGCCGGAGATACTTGACGATATTTGACTGGTAGCTTGCGAGGTGTCCAAATTCTGTGAAAGTTTTGCTTATCAACCAAAACATTCGTGAACCTAGTTCATCCCCAGACCAGCCTCACATTGGCTTCAACCACAAAATTTATATGAATATGTCACTATCGCGTTTAGATCCTGAGGTTGGCATTGGTTCACCACAAGATACCCCATATTCGTACAAGTCCACCGTTGCACGCAGCTGTCATTGCTCTCCGGGGTTAGAAGAGACAATAAAGATTCGAAAGCTTAGTTTCAACGTCCATCGATGGTGGAAAGGCCGACGATGAAAACGTCAATACCTGTCTCCATTTTTCCCCATAGCCTTAGGTCCTTTGGTCAACAAAACATGCCGATCTTCTCTTAATTGACCGCAACCCCCTGACCCTGTAAGCACCACCCACCCGCAGTGGACGAGATAATTATTTCCTGCCCCTTTCCCATCATAAGCTTTTCTACATACGAACATCGTTCTTTCTCATTTAGAACTAACTCTCCAGTCTCTGTCTTCCTTCGCAACGACTGGAACTCTACCCAACATGAGCAACAAAAACCCCTTCGCAGACCCTGTCGACCTGGACCCACCAGCACCGGACGGCGCACCACCCGCCTACTCGCCCCACAATAATACCGCCACCTCCTGCTCGTCGACTTCCGCACCTCGGCCCGAAGCCCAAGCGCCCCGGGAACCCTTCCGCATGAGCTCCTCCATGAGACCCTACCAAGCCTTTCCCGCAAGCCTGAATGTCTATTATCAATGGAAAATCACGCGAACGTTCCACCTGGGCGACAGCGCAAACCACAAGCTGTACGCCATCTCGTCTTGGGGCGAGATCGGGAGCAAGGGACCCGGGATTCCCTGCATCATGCTCCACAACGGACCCAGCGCCAACGACCCCGTCCTGGCCGTCTCGTGCGAAGAGAAGAATTGGACGTTCCGGTCACGAAGTTTGGATGGCGTCATGGTCTTGCCGTCGCTCGACGCGGCGTCTTCTGCGAAGGAGCATGACGCGGAATCCATCACGGAACTCTTGCGATCTGTGACATCGAGTGGACACCCCGTCGTCTCTTTTACGTTCTCTATAGAAATTTCGCAGCCCCAGAGTGGAATTGCTGGCGGCAGGCTGAGGCGCGAAGAGTTCGAATGGAGGAGAATTGAGAGTAAGGAGAAATTGACGGGCTTCAGCAACGGGTTCGAATTATTTCGCGCTAGGTCCGGGCAAAGTAGCGAGGATGAAGGAGATGGCGAGGTGCTCGCCGTCGTTCTCTTCAAGGGGATGCTGAACGTGAATAAGCCGTTGAAGTTTGAGTTCAGAGGGAAAGGTCTGACAGGGGAGCTGGGAGATCGGTGGGCTGTGATGGCCCTAATGACGGGACTAAGGATCTGGTTCCTTTTCTTCTCGGCCAGAGCAAAATGAGGGTTACAAGATTCTTTCGTCGAAATTAGTTCGTTGCAATTTCATCTGATTACATGAACAGAAACCGCTGTGATGCTCGCCCTAGTCATGCTGATTCTACCATGTATGTCTAATTACCACGCCGCCTTTTGCCACGTGGAACACCTGCGAAGGTGCATTCACCGAGTTGTTGCCTCAAAAGGACCCTCTGCCAACTTAACGCCTATATTATATGAGACCTCTCGTCATCGTTCTTCGCTACCACGCCGACGTCTATGCTGAGGCGCAGTGGCCACCGTCAACACGGAGGTCAGCACCAGTCATGAATCCACTTCCCTCAGACAGGAGGAAGACTGCTGGTGCCTTGAAGTCTTCGGGGGTTCCAAGACGCTGGAGCAGAGCACCTCTCATCCAGGTCTTCTCGACTTCCGGCTCGGCTTGCAGGAGCTGGTCTGTCATAGCAGTGCGGATGTACTAGTGGGTCGGCTGTCAGTGTCGAAATTCATTGTGGAACGGGAAGTGACTTACGCCAGGTGAGAGTGTGTTCACACGAATTCCGTACTGACCCCATTCCTGGGCTACGGATCTGCACATCTGCTGAACAGCGGCCTTGCTGGTGTTGTATGCGCTGCAGGTCAATCCCTTCCAAGAATATCAGTCACGCTCCACAAACTTCATACAAGCTCGAGCTCGCAGGACTTACTCGGTTGGCGATCTCTCCCGACATGCTCGAGATGAGCAGAATGCTGCCCTTGCTCTTGCGGGCAACAAGCACGCGGGCAGCCTGCTTCGCCGTCACAAACACTCCCACGACGTTGACCTTTTGTATCCGCTCAAAGTCGGCGACTGGGTACTCGAGAGCGGGGATCTTCTGCTGGATACCGGCACAGGCGATGGCGCCCCAGAAGGGAGCCCCGCGCTCGTCGGCGGCGTCGGCGATCTCATTGTAGACCTTCTCAGTGGCGACCTCGTCGGTGATGTCGCACTTATGGTAGGTTACAGACAGGCCTTTGGCCTTGGCCAGCTTGGTGAGATGGGCCCATTCGATGGCGGAGGGCTCAGAGAGGATATCGAGGCATGCGGCGTGGCCGCCAGCTTCGAGGACCGCGAGGGCAAAGGTGATACCCAGACCGCGGCCGCCACCGGTGATGACGATGGTCTTGTTGGCGAGGGAGAAGAGTTGGGGAGTTGCGACGGAGGAGGCGAGGGGATCCTTTACCTCGGGCTTGGGCTGAGCGTGGGCGGGCTCAGTGGGGAGGTCGATATCGCTCACTGCTACGGGAGGCATTGTGAAGTTGTTGGTAGGGGTATCTTAGTAAAAGGTGTGAACAGGAAAGAGAATTACAACAAGGCCATTCGAAGGAGCCTAACGTGTGCAACGGGTGAATGAAGATGAACAAAGCAATAGTGAGAGTGGAAGTGAGCTGGCTGGGAAAAAGCTCAAACCGGAAACATTGCGGTCACGGGTTGGCTATATGAGTGACGCGCGAGCGGTCGGGAAGACGGGAAGGACACGACGAGCGTCGCTTGGAGTTGTTGTGTGAAGAGCTCGAATCCGACGATGGATAGCCGGGCATCGAGAAGCGGACGATGGAGCATGGCGATGTGCCGGGGCCAACATGGTGCTGCAGCTTCGATGTATGCACGATTGGCTCCATGGGGGGTAAAGTTGGAGGTGAACGGGGACGATGATGAGGGGGCAGGTGTAAGCGCTCTTGGCGGAACGCGTCTGGCGGCTACGGCGTGGACCGGGGCGGCGGCAGGTGTCCGGATGAAGGGAACGGAACTACGGGACTGGGAAGAGACAAATCGAAAATGAACTGCCATCCTGGACTTGGTCTGTGGGTTTCTACTAGTACAGGTCACGATGAGTTTGAAATTAGACTTTCGGCGACAATGGGACCAGGGGACGGCCTCGAGAATAGTTTGGACGAGATTTACAAACTTATTGAGTCGGGTGCCGGGTCCCTGGTCTGATGCTTTCGGCGCCGAAGGAAAGGAACTGGGACTCAGGAAGAGAAGGCGGAAGCGAAGAGACGGCTAGAGTCTGATATGAGGGCGGCAATACGACATTTCAGCGACAGCGTGGCAGCTGCGAGAGAAACCGAGAGAATAGTGGTGAGGGCCACGATGGGTGAGAGTGAGAGTGACACAGCGAGTGTGAGATGCGATGATAGACGAAATGTTAGTGTCTAATGAGTGTTGATACCCGCATACTAACAGCATCAGGCAATGCTAGTGTTCACGCGAGCAATTTGGAGGGGGAAGAATGTTGAGACGGTGAGTGGACAGAGGTCGGCCTTACGTAAGCCTGGAAGCGAAGCGCTTCCAGTGTCCTGACCAGCAGAGCACAGACCACACCTGAGTGTTTGGCTTAGTCAGTCGCGCTGTTCCTGTCAAAGAAAGACACTGACAAGCCCACGCCCACCTCTCGGGGCTTTACCGATTCTTCTCTTTTGGCGAGGAACTGACCTGGACTGCGACGATGAGCTTGTTGCACTGGATTAGTAACTGGGAGTTAGAATGAACTCTTTCTTCTGGAGCCGGGTGACTGTGACTGCGACTTCAAGCGGCAACGCATCCAACCAATAGCAATTCTCTAATAAATCTACCGTACTTTTCTCGACCGAATTTCTTAGCAGTCAAGCGACAGCCGCTAGGTATATGTAAAGCTGCCGTTGTCTTTCCCCACCCCAAAAGGGAAATACTAAGCGCGCTTTCCTAATAGCGTACTGCTTCGCATTGGCTTAACATCCCACTTTGATCCCAATCTGGTCATCTCAACCACCCAGAGGGGCTCCCAAGCAACCCAGCTGCCGGCATGGCCACGAATATATCTAACGAGATGACCGCAAGAGCCCTTGACTCCGGCCAGGCTGTCTCTTCTCTCTCTCCTCGCTTCTACCTCGTGAGACACTCGACTTGATACCATTTGCTTTGTCCGGTTTCTTCTCTTGCATTCACTCGACACCAGGAACGCTATCAACGTCAGTAGCGACAGCGGTCTCTGAGTTACCCCACACCGCACTTTTACACCAAGATCGAGATACCTTCGCCCCATAATAACCCGAGGAGTTCTCGTATATCCGGGTCACAAGTCACCATGGCGCCCAGTGCAGTCCCCGCCGAGGCCGTCCCTCAGGGCGTCGTCGCCGCGAAGTCTCTCAATGGCTCGAACAGCCAGTTCCAGCTCACCGAGGCCGACAAGAAGGAGGTTGACCTGGTCCTCCGCACATTCCGTTGTCTCATCGCCGACTTATGCGAACAATTCAAGGGCGGCCACCCCGGTGGTGCCATGGGCATGGCAGCCATCGGAACCTCGTTATGGAAATACATCATGAAGTACTCTCCCAAGAACCCCAACTACTTCAACAGGGACCGTTTCGTCTTGTCCAACGGCCACACGTGCCTGTTCCAGTACACTTTTCTCCATCTCACTGGCTACAAGCACATGACTCTGGACCAGTTGAAGTCCTACCACTCCAGCCGTACCGACTCTTTCTGCCCCGGACACCCTGAGATTGAGCATGAGGGTATCGAGGTGACGACTGGTCCTCTGGGGCAGGGTATCTCGAACGCTGTTGGTTTGGCCGCCGCCAGCAAGCATCTGGCCGCCACTTACAACCGCCCCAACTTCCCCGTGGTCAACAACATGACCTGGTGTATGATTGGCGATGCATGCTTGCAGGAGGGTGTGGCCATGGAGGCTATCCAGCTTGCCGGTCACTGGAGACTCAACAACCTCGTTGTCATGTATGACAACAACCAAATCACCTGCGACGGCAGTGTCGACCTTTGCAACACCGAGGATGTGAATGCGAAGATGCGCGCCTGCGGCTGGAACGTTATCGAGATCGAGGACGGCAACTGGGACGTCGAGGCCATCGTCCGCGCCCTGGACGCCGCCCGCAACAGCAGCGACAAGCCCACCTTCATCAACATCCACACTGTCATCGGTATCGGTAGTGCTGTTGCCGGTAACGCCAAGGCTCACGGTGCCGCCTACGGGCCGGCTGATGTCGCCAACATCAAGAAGAACTTCGGCATGGACCCTGAACAGCACTTTGTCGTGTCTGACCAAGTTTACAACTACTTCCGTGAGGCGATTCCCCGCGGCGAGAAGATCGAAGCCGAGTGGAACCAGCTTGTCGAGGCTTACACTCGCGAGTACCCGGAGCTCGCCGCCGAGTTCAAGAAGCGCGTCGCAGGCGAATGGACCGCCGACTGGCGCAAGTTCATTCCCGCGAAAGAGGAATTCCCCACGACACCCACTCCTTCGAGAAAGTCGGCCGGTTTGGTCTGCAACCCCATCGCTGCCGGTGTCAACAACCTCATGGTTGGCACTGCGGACTTGTCTCCTTCCGTCAACATGATCTGGAAGGGCAAGGTTGACTTCCAGCACCCGGATTTGAGGACCACATGTGGTATCAACGGTGACTACACGGGTCGCTACATTCACTACGGTATCCGCGAACACGCCATGGCTGCCATCGCCAACGGTCTGGCTGCCTACAACAAGGGGGCCATTCTGCCGGTCACCTCCAGTTTCTTCATGTTCTATATCGTAAGTTGCCGGTCACGTCTATCTTCTGGGTTTTCTACGTGGTAGACTAACACAATCAGTACGCTGCACCTGGTGTGCGCATGGGCGCTCTCCAGCGCCTCCAACAGATTCACATCGCGACCCACGACTCGATCGGAACCGGCGAGGACGGCCCCACCCACCAGCCTATCGCGCTGCCCGCTCTCTACCGCGCGATGCCGAATCTTCTGTACGTCCGACCCTGCGACAGCGAGGAGACGGCAGGCGCCTTCATCTTGGCCATGGAGGCCAAGAATTCACCCACAGTTATTTCCCTCTCCCGCCAGAACCTCGAGCAATACCCTCAGTACACGTCCCGCGACAAGGTCCAGAAGGGCGCCTACGTCTTTAAGGAGCAGCAGGACGCCGACGTGACGCTCATTGGCGTGGGCGCAGAGATGGTCTTCGCCGTCAAGACGGCCAAGCTGCTCGCCGAGAAGCACGGCATCAAGGCCCGCATCGTCAGCTTCCCGTGCCAGCGCGTCTTCGACAAGCAGCCGATCGAGTACAAGCGGGAGGTCCTCCAGTACCGCTCCAAGGCGCCGCGCGTGGTCATTGAGGCGTACGCCGTAAACGGATGGGAGCGCTACGCCGATGCCGGCTACTCGATGAGCTCGTTCGGTCACTCTCTTCCCGGACCCGACGCGTACAAGTACTTCGGCTTCGACGAGAACGTCATCGCGCCCGAGGTCGCCAAGCTTGTGGAGGAGGTCAGGGCCAACGGAGTCGATAGCCTGCGGGGCGAGTTCCGCGACCTGAACCCCGTCCACCACTAAGAGCACTTACTCATGATGCTGTAGTTGGAGAGAGGAAGATTTTCTAGTGGCGCATGGGTTCTTCATGAAGAGGAGGACTGCTTCGGGGCAAAGGTGCGAACGGCGTTTAACGGGGCGGGGGAGCTTTTTTTTGGGGGGGGGGCATATGGATTGATTGCATAGAGACGCATAAACAACCCATGACAGTAATTGAGCCTGAAAAGTTTCAAGTATCTTGAGTGTCTGACCGAGCTTCGAGTCATGAGCGAACCTGTGTGCTGTGTGGCATGGACAGCTCGATGTGGACATGTTTTGATTGGTTTCATTTTACTCGCAGAGCTTGAAGAAGCTGGCGTTCGTTCTCAGCTTCCGAGTTCCCTACTTTCTTGGTTCTATTCATCATCTGCGGACACTTCTAAACGAACAAGACCGCTCCGCAGTGATTGGCTGGACAAAGTTGTGCGGTGACTTAACCGTTGAAAAGAAGGGGTTCCATCATGGACGGTCATGTCGAAAGAATGATCCGATACGGCAGTGGAAAAGAGCTTGAGGGTTTCGCTGGCTCTGGAGGTGGGGGGGTTTGATGGACACGCTAACTCCAGCGTAGCGGGGGTTCGCTGGGGGACCCCGTAGAGGGCTTCTCCTCTCCTTAACACCACCTCGAGACGAGGGGTTCAGGCCATCTCGTTAGGCTCCCAACGGCTCAGAGTTTGTCACAAGAGCTGCTGTAGACAAGGGGGGAGTTCCTGCCCTGGTCTCTTGTTTATCCCCGGGCCAATCTCTTCAGCCAATTCCCGTTTGGCGGCAGCTATCTGTAGCCTCAGGTACTTAAGTACCTTTCCTGGTAGAGGACGCTGTCCGACACCGCTTACAACTTCCCCAGACTCTCGGCCTCCCCGCAAACCTTTCCTTCCCCGTGCCTACCGTTCGATGTCGCCGTTGCTGCTATCCATCAGGTCGTCAAAGCAGCTTCATCACAGCCCCCTTTTTGTTATCACTTGAAGCTGAAGCAGCTCGGTGTAGCTCTCAGCCACAGACCGTTACGTTACAGCAGCACGAGCCGTCATCATGTGCCCGGAAACCATTGCCATTGGGCACCAAGACGAACTCTGAAGTGGTTGGAGGAGACGGACTCGCCAGCTCTCGGTCATCGGCAAACATCTGCTATGCAGTAGAATGAACTCTGTTTGATCTCCCGTTCTTAGCCCCGGACGAATTGAGCAAGCTCTGCTCAGCTTCACTTGACCCTCAAAGGAAGAGCTTGGATTCATTTTGGCCTGTCTGTCTTATCAAATAGTTCGCCCATATACGTTACCTCATACACACACACAGAGCACACCCGCTCCCACCTAGTCGCTGGGGCACTCAATCTTCGCAGAAGCGCATGTCGAAGCGCAACTGCTCCACGATTTTCTCACACAACCTTTCACCAATTGGACAACCTACCCCGGCCACGACCGCTTCCTACTCCTCTCATTGTCTTTCTCCAGCCACCGCCTTTCCCCAGCAGGTTTGCGCTTGCGCATTGGGATACCGAGTCTGGATGGCCGACGCCTTGCCGACGCCCGCAGCTTGCAGAAGCCTGAGAGGTAGTCTGTCATTGCCATGGTTGACCGGCCGCCTACACCGGCCGAGGAGGTCCAGACTCGGCCACCGCCCGCCACTGACCGCGATCCGGACGAGCCGCCGCCAACCAAGAAGAAGAGGACCCGAACACGCACGGGATGCCTCAATTGCCGCCGCAAAAAGCGCAAGTGCGACGAGGGCAGGCCGGCTTGCGGAGGCTGCACGCGCAGGAAAGAACGGTGCGAATGGGGCATCAAGGTCACCTTCCGCGCTGAAAATGCCCAGACCATCCTGCAGGACCATCCCTCGATGAAGAAGGCAACAAGACCACCTCCGCGACGGCATTTCGAGATTCTCGATGTCACCAGCGAGGTCATCCGGGACTACCACCTACCACCTGGATTCCATGAGTACGACTCCGAGCCGGAACCTGAACCCGAAGTTGGGCTTTCGCCACCAGAGCCCGAGGACGAGGGCAAGGGCGAGGGCGAACGTCGCAAGGCCTACGAGGAAGACGGCACCAAGACTTTTGATAGTCCCGCATCATACACAACGTCTACAGCTGGAAGACATACCGCGTCGGTGGCGGGCTCGACTACAGGGAATCGAAAAATATCGTCTTCTGGGCCTAGTTCGGCCCCAACGGATCCCAAAGCTTTGCCGGTATCAGACTTCGGCTCGCTGCTGACGCCTTCAACACGCCGAGATGACGATGTAGGCGATAAGGGCCACCCACATTCGGGAGATCGCATGGATTTCCAGGTGTCACCTTCGTCCGCGTCGCAAATGATCACCGACAACGCCGTTGCAAACTTGTTGTATCTTAGCCAGGGAGGTGCCGGGCAGGGCCCACACGATCACCATGCCGTAACGTCGGTCAGCGGCCTACCTACAACAACTCTCGCCCTTGAATCTTTG
This sequence comes from Colletotrichum sansevieriae, assembly GCA_026260285.1. Lineage (NCBI taxonomy): Eukaryota > Fungi > Ascomycota > Sordariomycetes > Glomerellales > Glomerellaceae > Colletotrichum > Colletotrichum sansevieriae. Next base: position 36,999 of record JAOQIF010000667.1, on the reverse strand, counting down.
GTGGATGCACCATTTGAGTTCATGGACCAAATGTTCACGCCAGAAGGCTCCTACGAGGACGGCATTTTCTTGCCCGGCTCCGCATACCACGAACTGCATTCAACTCTCAGACAGCACCTCATTCAAGAGGTGCGCTCGAATGGCCCGACGAGGCCGGCGTCACCAGCCTCTGGACAAAATTCGAGACGAAGGTCCATCGATGCCAGCTCCGGTGACACCTCATCCGCCGAGGCCCCTGAGGTTACTGGCGAAATATCCTCAGACCACGAGCCACCTTTCCTACCCCTGGAAGAGGAGTGTGCATTGTGGAAGAACTGGGTCGACGAGATTTCGCCATGGCTCGACAAATTTGACAACCAGCGACACTTCCAACACTCCTTACCGACTATGGCTCGTTCACATGGTCACCTGCGTTACTCCATGCTTGCTCTATCAGCTAGGCAACTAGAGTTGAAAAACAGGGATCGACCAACCGGCCAGAGTCTTGCACTCTACCAGGAAGCAATACACCTATTGTTGCCACAGCTATCTACTCGAACAACTGCCGTGATAGCGTCATGCGTGGTCCTGTGCGTGCTTGAAATGGCGAGCTGCTCTCCAAAAGCCTGGCGAAGGCATCTCGACGGCTGCGCAAGTCTCATGGAGGCAGTCGGCATGAATGGCTTTGTGGGTGGAGTCGAACAAGCCCTGTTCTGGTGTTTCGCCCGGATGGATGTCTGCGGCGGGTTGATTTCGTCGGTGAAAACTTTAATCCCAGTAAATCACTGGACGCCGCAAATTGATCTGGATGCGGATGCGGCCTTGTTTCTTTCTAGCCCCGGCAACGACATGTGGGCAAATTACTCGGTTTACATATGCGCCCAGGTTCTCGACCTGTTGGCACCGCTGGCCAAGGCCAACCCAGGCGGTCTTTTCTTTGACGGTCCTAGAAATGACATGAGATACAGGGTGCGGTGGATGAAGCTATGGAGATATGTTGAAGATTGGCACAGCCGTCGGCCTTCCGAGATGCAGCACATCATGTCCATTCCTTCCTCCGACACGGAGCCCTTCCCTAAGGTTTTATACAGCAATCCGGCTGCCATATCAGGCAACCAATTATACCACACAGCATCGCTCCTCATGCTACAGAATAGACCGGCCTCCCTCCGGTTGTCCCCGAGGCCGCGGTCAGCACTCTGGCATGCAAGACAAATATGCGGAATCTCAATGACTAATCACCACCATGGGGCCTGGACAAACAGCGTCCAGCCTCTTTGGATTGCGGGACGTTGCATGAGCCACCCCGCCGAGCACCGGGCGATACTACAACTCCTAGAGAAAATCGAAAGGGAGAGCGGATGGGGTACCAAGTGGAGGGCAGATGACCTGAAGGAGTTTTGGGGAGACCTAGGAGACGGTTAGTATCTCCGGTTGTTCTTTCCTTATTTTCTCGTGTGAGAGCATAAAGGGGGAGAAAAGTTATTTCTGGTCAGACGGGAAAGCAAGAACTTGCTCTGACTCTCAATTTTTCTGTGAGTAGCTGCAGCCGCACGGGAAGGAGTTGGCGCAAAGCGACCTCTGCGCCACGCGTCGATATTCAGTATCGGCTCTAGTATCGAAACAACAGCAAGTCTATGATACAACCTAAAAGCCGCATGTCTCCAATACCACAGTCCATCACAAGGCGACCGAATCCGGTCTGACGGTTCAGCACGCGGTCTCCGAGAGACTGGATCCCGAGATTAGCCACAAAAAGGCCGCCTGGGCACCCCGCAGTGTCCAGCAACTGACGTCGCATTTCAGTCTGGCTAGTGAAGCAGCCCCATGAGACGAGAATGAGATTGACAGCCCCAAACCTCGGCCGACCACCCAAGGTACACCAAACCAAGAGAGCTTTGGTGGGCCGGATCCCCACCCCCTACTCTTATGTTATGTGTTCCCCCAAGGACCGACCCGTGAGCGTACGGAGCAGATGAAGTAACGGGTTGACTGACAGTAGGTGGAAGCCCAGCGTTGCGGCATTCATGCGGGATTGCGGAGGCGGACGACAAGGCACCAGCCGGGTTGGAGACGGGGATGACCTTATTTCCCTAATATTCCCATTTTGGCGTGGTTCGGTGGGAACAATTGTGACTTTTTTTCTCCTCTCGACGCCGTCCCGGCCTTGCAGAACGCTAGGAACGAGTTAGGACGAGGAGTAGACGCGATCGGGCGGCAACCCGAGGCGCTCTTCACAAGGCCGCAAGAGAATTGGTGGCTGACCTAACGCGTGTTTGCTTGCATCTTGGTTACTAAGTTGAACTATTGCTGCCCATCGGCCACTCATCCCCGAATGGTGAGGCACACACAAGCTGAAGCCGAGGAGGTCTAGTTTCTTCCAGGATCCGAATTCTCTCTGCCTGAACCGACATGCATACGCGAAGAGATCGGAACCAGCAGGGTCTTAAGACGGCTTAAGGCCAGATGCTTGATTGTTGGGGGGTTGCACTGTAGATCATGAGCCAAAGCAAGTTATGGTTCGTGCGCTTCCAGTGGCCCTTTGCTTATCTTCCTGCAAGAAACATGCGGAGGCCAGATTCGAACAATTGGAGCCGGTTAATGACGGCCCAAACAGGCTCGGTGGTGGACCGCCGGCCGACGCTGGGCTCGGAGAGAGCCGGAGCGGCGCCGGCGCCGGCGTGTTATAGCTGAACAACAGCGCCTCCCCGTCGGCTAAAGACCGCTTTTGACTTCCTTGTGTTGTCCCCAAAAGGCAGCTCGATGCTCCCCTACGCGATAGCCCTCACTCGGCGAATATGACCCTGGTCCCTGTTCGTTGCGGCGTCGCTCCATCCACCCCGGATTCACGTCCGGATCTTGGCTATGGTATTGCCGTGGCGGCTGGCTCCTGGTGGACCAGCGAATCTCCTAGCACCCAAGACGCAATGCGGGAAAGTGGCAAGGGATTGCATGACATGCTACCACTGTGAGGTCATACCACTGCATCCATCACCGCTCTAATTGCATCGAAATGCACACGGGAAACAACCACAATATCTTGAATATCTTGGGTACATATAGAATATACTCAAAGAAAGGTTTTCCATCCCGCATCCCGCATCCCGCATCCCGCATTCTGGGTTCTCACGACCAACCAAACACCCGTCACGAGTCAGTTTCGTGCTATTCGTCCATCCAGCGCCTCCAACTGCCCCCAGCGACCGGAAAAACAGAAATCGAGGGCCGGATTCCCCCATACCCCCCATATCCTAACCCATCCTCCCACGTCCCATTCGAATGTATTATGTGGTTGGCCTTAAGTACCTCCGCGCTGGAGTCCCCGCACTCGTAACCTGTGGGGACTCGCTCCAGGCTTGAAGATGCAGTGTTTCGAGCGATCAGACGAGGCGGGAAGGGTTGTTCGGTAGCAACTTTTGTAGTCACTACTCTTCTTTCTCATCTCACAACACCAACGATGCGCGCCAAGGTCTGAACTCATACATATAGAACCGCCATCTCCATCCCCAACCCATCGTGAAGAGGGATGACCGCTTCTTGTTATCCTGACCCAGTCAGTTCGCCGCAAACCCCCCCCCCCCCCCCAGACTCTTTCCTAAGTCTGCGATTCGTACCATCGCGTGGTACGACGAGAGACATTACTCCACTACCCCATTTGCCTGTGTTTCGAGCGAGCGACTCATATGCTCATTCACCAACATCATCATGACCATCCTCACGAGTCGCCCGCTGAACTGGGCCATTACGGCTACTGCTGGATCCGGATTCTTGCTGTTCGGCTATGATCAGGGCCTGATGTCTGGTCTTTTGACGGGCTACGCCTTCACCCGGACGTTTCCCGAGATCGACACCACCAACGGCGGCGGCGGCAGTTCCTCGTTGCAGGGCACCGTCGTAGCCATTTACGAGATTGGTTGTTTCTTCGGCGCCATCTTCTGCCTGGTTTTCGGTGAGCAGCTCGGACGCCGCAAGTGCATCATGCTCGGCTGCGTCGTGCTCAGCATTGGAGCCGCGCTGCAGGCTGCTTCTTTCGGGATTCCTCAGATGATTGTTGGTCGCATCGTGGCTGGGCTGGGCAACGGAATGAACACTAGTACCATTCGTAAGTGGGGTCTGATGAAGGACAAATGCGTCATTTGGCCGTGCTAATGCAAAGTAGCCGTATGGCACTCGGAACTGATGAAGGCGGACAACCGAGGCAAGGGTCTCGCCATCGAGCTGGCTATCAACATCTTCGGTGTTGCACTGAGTTACTGGGTCGACTACGGCATGAGCTACGTCTCGAACGACGCACAGTTTCGGTTCCCCCTCGCCCTTCAGATTCTCTTCGCCATCGTGACATTCCTCGGCGTCATGGTCCTCCCGGAGTCGCCCCGTTGGCTCATCGCTCACGACCGCCACGATGAGGCCCGCCATATTCTCTGGGCTGTTGAGAAGGACGCTCACTCCATCACCGAGAACGACCCGAAGCTGCAACGTAATCTCGCCGAGATTCAGGCTGCTATTCGTGAGGAGCGAGAGGCTGCCAACGCCGGTTCCTTCAAGATGATGTTCAAGAACGGCGACCAGAAGTTCTTCTACCGCACGATGCTTGGTATCGGCGGCCAGTTCATGCAACAACTCAGGTAATGCTATATGCGCCCTAGCACATCACAAGAGACTTTCACTAACATCTAAACTAGTGGTATTAACCTCATTACATACTACGCCCCCGTCATCTTCCAGGAATCCGTCGGCATGTCCCACAACCTCTCCCTTCTCCTTGCCGGCTTCAACGGCATCGCCTACTTCTTCTCCTCCCTCATCCCCATCTGGGTCATCGACCGCCTCGGTCGCCGCAAGCTCATGCTCTTCGCCGCCGCCGGCCAATGCGCCTGCATGGCCATCCTCGCCGGCACCGTCTCCAACGGCAGCGCCCCCGCGGGCATTGTCGCCATCGTCATGCTCTTCCTCTTCAACTTCTTCTTTGCCGTCGGTCTCCTCGCCATCCCCTGGCTCCTGCCCGCCGAGTACGCCCCGCTGGCGATCCGTACCCGCGCCGCCGCGCTCGCCACGGCCTCCAACTGGATCTTTACTTTCCTGGTCGTCGAGATCACCCCCATCAGCATCAACAGCATCGGATGGAGGACATATGTCTACTTTTGCGTCTTCAACTTCTTCTTTATCCCGCTCATCTGGTTCTTCTACCCCGAGACGCAGAACCTCAGCCTCGAGCAGATCGATCGTCTCTTCACGGGTGGAAAGGTCCAGCTGCACTGGAAGGCGAGCATGGGTACCCCCGGTGACGTCGCGCACCCCGTCAACGAGAAGGATTCCGAGTCCGGATCGGGCGAGGTTCTTCGCATGGATAACAAAGAGTATGTGCAGTAGACAGGATAGGTATATAATACTAGGTCAAAAGAGCCTGGCTCTTGTGTTTATGGGAGGGACAAGGTGGTTGTTTATGATATCCCACGGTCACAAACCACAGTAACGAAGTAGCGCAAAAAAATCCAAAAAGGGGGGATTTTACTGAATTATTGAACAATGCGGACTGAAACGCCTTAGTAATACAAGCGGGGCGAATCTCGCCTGCAATCTACAACTTGCTATCAACCCAAACAGGCTTCCTCTTCTCGACAAAACTCTTGACGCCCTCCGTCATGTTCTCTCCAGCCTCCATCTTGCGGTAGATGGTACGGTCAACCAACCCCGTAGCTTCCTCGGGCCCCAGCGCCTCCCACCCGCTCTTCAGCCCCTCTCGAGAGACGATGACGGCGTCAGGCGAATTCTTGGCAATGGCCTCGGCGGCGGCCAGTGCAGTGTCAACCACCCTCTCCGGCTCGACGACCTGATTCACCAGACCCCACGAGAGCATCTGCTCAGGCGTGTAATCGGTCCTCCCGATCAACGCCATCTCCGTCGCGCGCTGCCTGCCGACCGCCTTGATGAGCCTGGGCAACGCGCCCGCGATGGCGGCCACCCCGATCGTCACCTCCGGAAGGCCGAATTTCGCGTTGGTCGAGGCGTAGACCAGGTCCGCGTTGATGATCATCTCCATCCCGCCGCCGTAGCAGAGCCCGTTCACGGCCGCAATGACGGGCTTCTTGCCACCCCGGTTCGACAACCCGCCGAAACCCGCGGAGGAGGGCCACTTCTCGCCGGGCTTGGCGTCGGGATGCGACGACGTGACGACGACGGGGGCCGGGGGTTTGCCGGAGGTGTTGCGGTCGTTCCATTCCTTCAGGTCGGCGCCGGCGCAAAAGGCGCGGCCGGTCCCGGTGAGCACGGCGCAGCGGAGAGATGGCTCCGCGTCATACCACTCGTACAGCTTGGATAGGGCGTAGTGCTGCGGTGAGGGGATGGAGTTGAGGTTGCGCGGGCGATTGAGGGTTACGAGGAGGATGTGGGGACGGGGGAAGGATATGTCCGTGTCTGGGACGGGAGGCGGAGGGGATTTGAGGGTTGGGGTTTGGGAGGACATATTGTTGGTGCAACTCGGTATGCGGATGTGGCGGAGACGAGGGAGGGAAGTGGTTTTTGCTGATTTAGGAGTGGTCGAGTTCTTACGATACGGATACTAAGAATGATTGCTTGCTTAATTGGAGTTCACAGAATGTGAGAATGGTCAGAACCGCATGAGATATGTGAAGTGTATATGAGGTTGGGGGCGGTCCGGGGTAAAATGGTGATGTGGTGCAGGGGCATTTGGCGAGTTGCCTCGGCTTGTTGGTGTATTCGGGACTCTTTTCCGTGCGGGGCACACCGAGCTCGGTGTGCGCCGGTGGCTCCCGGGCTCATGCAGGCGTCACACCAGGGAGTTCGTTCCAACATCTCATTGAGCGACTGCAATTTGATAATTTATCGTACCCAGTAATTTCCAAATTATTACAAACCTTTGAAGGCATTAGCTAGGCCCCAAAGGTAGCCCAAAGGTATATCCGTGCCCTGAACGACTCTGTCCTATGTTTTCAGTTCTGGGTAGCCTATGTCTCTTGCTGTCTAGCACATGCCCCGAAATACGTATACCGCATCCAGCTCTACTGAGACTTTAAGATGTAGATTAATGGTCGATGGGAGTAAAGATGACGGGGATAAGCCGGGCTTAACCCAGTTTCGCACTGAGGACATGTCCTCAGTTGATTCACTGCAAATTTAACCCCTCTCGAGGGTTACAAACCGGTGCCCAGGACTCCATCACTTATCTGACATGAATAAGAAGTTGGTGGTCTGCTTAGACTGAGCTCCTAAGACTTGTGCAATGGCTGTGATCACCCTCTGAACGCCATCTCCATGAAGGTCACCAGCGGATTAAGCAAAACCTCACGTTGTATCGGGGTTAACTAGGCGATACAAAACTTGAACAATGATATCGAGCAAAACTGAGATATGTTCATCAGGCGAACGGTCCTGCGAGTGGGGTGTCTGGCGGCAGTCAGTCTTTCTATCTACGCTGCAGCCCACCCTCATTCTATGCTTCCGATCGAGAGCGAAGCTACCAATCCATGCCGCTCAAATTGATTGACAATCCAAATAAAGAATGTCATTATTCAAATGCTATTAATAGCAGCCATAGTTACGCGAGTTATCTATGGCTCTGGGAATCCCCGTTATATACCTCCACAAGGATTAACTATGTTAGCGTTATCCTATACTAACTATCTTAGGTATAATATGTAGAAATCCCCCTTTACTTACCTAATAACTTCTATTTATAAAAGATATTATATAGTAAATTTATCTAGGCTTTAGTTATTATAACTATATCCCTTCTACCTAATATTCTATAGGAGGAATATACTCTAAAAAAACATTAGCTATACGGAATTTATATAGTTATATTATAGGCTAAAGTAAAACGCTAACGTTTTACATCCTTATGGAGGTATAGCTGTTCCTAACACCTCTTTAACATAGGGATTGGTCTGGTCTCACGTCCGGGTCCTCCACCTGGGCATCCACCTGTCCTCCCTTGACTTATCTCTAGAATCCCTCATGTCTCAAACATCTTCATGCACGTTGACGCAATCTATGAAATTCATGGCTTAGCCAAAAAGAGCGAGTTCCTAAGCCGCATTCTGTATTTATGTCTCGCCTTCCACGAATTTGTTTTTGTGAGGTTACTTCCATTTTTCTTTCATTACTGATGTTACTTCAAGCTAGTGACATTGAGTTGAGGCTCTTTGACGATGCTTAGGCACCATTCATCAAGATCGACAGAGAGCATCTGACTCAATAGTGCGCACGAATCGATATGCTGTTATAAGTCTTAATTGCGATCAAAATCTGTTTAAATTACTGCAGCCCGAAGAAGGTTGAGATTATTTCAAGTCCAGCGATTTTCTCATACGCATAAATCCACTTTGTTCACAAGAACTCGGTTAGGCATTGGGTATGATGTGTGTTGTATATCTGGTGTCAAGCTGCTTTCAGAACCTTCCACCATTGAGTAAGATGTCGTGGCCGGGTTGATTCAACTTGCTAAAATAGAAATCGAGCTTTATAGACGGCTGTCAACTACTCTTCCAACGATGAATTGGCACAGCTTTGGGTCGTGAGCTCGTGCTCGCGGTGTCTCCGAGGTCTGCTTGAGTCCAGTAGCACTGCAGCATGTTGAACCTAAGTAATTCCTTAAGACGGGCTGCGAGTTGGCGCAACCAATTTTTGTTAATTGTTATTTCAGCATTAATTTCTGATAATGAAAAGGAACCTTTGGTTACGCTGCGCAGAGGGCATTGCAAAAGCGATATTGAGATCTCGTTTTGATTGACGTTTCCATGATCGCGATCAAATCTTGTTTAGAAGATGTGAGCATTTACCAACATCAGTGGCCTACGAGCAACTGGCCTAGAGAGGCCAAGTTCAGGGAGCTTGGAGTATGGCAGAATGAGAGCATGCTGAAGGGACTTGATGGTTTTCACTATGGCCGTATCGACCCGCGCTCTTGACTGGAAGCAATGACTGGAAGAAAGATGAGGTGAGTGTCTCTCTCAATAATGCGCGAAAGGAGATTAATAACAGAGGGGTTCACGCATATCGGGGGACGTAGGTCTCAGCAATAATCCATGTCACTGACATATTTCCAGAGAATAATGCCCTGACAAGTTTGATCTAGTTATTTCATCGTGGGCCGAAAACCTTCGAAGGAAGAAACGCCTGCCCCGTTTTGGGTGACATCAGTATGAGCCGAGCGATGTCATCATAGTCTCCTACATAGGGTTCATACTGAAAACTGAATTCGTGAAACCTCAGTTTTGACAAATGGAGTACATTACTGGCCAACGTTGCAACTGCATGTGAAGCAAAAGCCTGAGAAAACGATTTCGCCAGGATCGCACATTACAGGCCCTTTGGCAGTCGCATGTGATACAGTGATCGGAAGCTGGCAGTCAGGACACTACAGGAAGTATGATCATATTCGCCGTGATATAAGTCACCGGACACCAGTGGGAATCATATGGTAGCGGCTCATGAGACACGCTATGTCCCCGGCGTGCCGGCGAGGTGGCGAAGTGAATCCCTGCGGCTATGTCTTCGAGACCTGTCCACTATGGGTGCGAATTTCTGGTCCGATCTCACAGCAAGAAGATCGGCCTGCATAATCTCTTGGAAGCTGCGTTCATCTCACTAACCACCGAGAATGCGCTGAAATTCAGATGATGCCTGAATAGCTATGTGTTTTCTGCAGAGAAATTTGCTGGACTTATTTCTACTGTTCAGCCCAACACCCGCCAGTCTACCAATCTCTTCTCCTCGACGGCGTATTTGAACGGATGCTGTCATCCGTTCTCGGAGTAATCAGTGCAATCAGCCAAGCAGACCAGACATAGGCGCATAAATAGCTAAACCGTGGGGAGCCCTGGAGAGAGCACGCGTGCACAAAGCCGGATGCGCGGCGACAAGAGTTAGAAGGGACGCACTAGGTAGGCCTGGGAGCAATATGTAAGCAATATCCGTAGGGCGGACCATAGAATAGCCTCATCGTCCGAGTATTCCGAAGCCGAAGCAGTGGAACCATGTTCCCATACGCTCTTAAGACAGAGGCCGTCGTTGTCGAAACTAGAACGCCTTGGCCAAAACTCCCTCGGTTGACTCGAGCGAGTTGCCTTTCGACCCCTGGACAAGCTGCACCCCTGTTCAAGATCCCCCACACGCCTTCAGGATCAGCCAAATGTGCGAACAATAGGCTCGAGAAGGCTTTTTTAAAGTTTTTACTCTCCGCCTCCTGCGAACTCCCTCAGGACACCACACCATCGTAGCTCATTGAGCAGTTGTCAGCGCTATCGCAGCGCTCCGCGCTTTTAGACTTTCTGCTTAAAACATCAGCGAGTCAGGAGTCAGGAACGGAGGGAAACTTCGTCTCGTCGCAAATGTACGGGCAGATGCAGTCTGAAGTTTTGGACCCAATGTTCGGATGGCATGGGGTGATACCTACCTCGCCAACAGCTTCCGCAGCGACGCTATAAATCTCAATGTGATGTCGGCCTTGGTACCGAGGTTTGGCTCTAGTTCATCACCCCTCTCTAACATCACGGTCTCACCTCTCTTTTTCACTTCTCTTTGCATGTTCCTTTATGCAGTGCCGGACACTTGCTCTTTCTGCATCCATTCGTTTCAACGCCAAGAGCTTTTAATCAATCACACTCATTAAAGTTCCCTAGACCTAGTCGAAATGAAGCCTACTTTGATGACCCTTATCGGCCTCTTGGCTACGTCTGTTGCTGCCGGGCCCGTTCCTTCTGCTTCTGGCTTTGCCATTGAGTCCAGAGGTGATGGAAACACTGGCAAACAGGGTGGCCAGAATACCGGCAAGCAGGGCGGCAACCAGGCCGGTGGTGCCAAGAACGGCATTACGAACGCTGGGGTTGCTGCTGCTGGAGGCGCTGCGGGTGGTGCTGCGCCCAAGGCTGGCAATGCCTCTGCTCTTGTGCTACCGGATGGTCGTATCAAGCAAGATGCAACGCCGGAGAGCTTCAATGTTCTCGAAAGTGTTTTCAAGAGCGCCGTCGTGAAAGGAGATGGTATGAATACGCATGACTCGTTCATGACATAACACCAGACTAACTTATTGAACAGGCCTCCAATTCAGCGATGCCATCACATTCCCTCAAGTGGATGCGTCTTTGGTGAGTTTTCCCATTCACTAGGAATTCCGTACTTCCATGCTAATGCTCAGTAGTTCGATAAGGCCACCAAAACTAAGGCCTTTGCCATCAACATTGACGACAAATCCATTTTCATTCCCAAGGGTGGCGAGCCTCAATGCAACATCCGCCGTGCCGATCTTCTTCCCAGCATTCGCTCGCAGTTGAATCACGTGGCTGTTACAGGCGTGCGGACGATGCACTTTTCCATCCAGAGGGACGCCACTAAGCCTCTCGACGGGACCCACGATTACCAGGTCATGAACCTGGAGTCCAAGGACTTCCAATTCCACCAGATCGACGTAAGAAGCGGAGCCGAGAATGGCAACGATATCGCTGTGTTTGGCAACTCCAAGAACCCTGCTGGAGCCCACAAGATCTTCTCCACGCCTTTTGGCGAGGGCAAATTCGAGAACTTTGCGATCAAGATGGATTTCAATGCAAAGTATGCCCACCAGAGCTTTTCTTGGTTTCCAGCCACTAAACTCCCGACAGCACTGTGCAGGTCTTCCACAGCATTGGCAATGATCCACTCAAGCAGGTTACCGAGCCTGTCCAGAACGGTATGATAGCCTCTTTGAGCTGTTGCTGTGATTATTTGGCTAACATATATAGACCTTGCTGGCCTTGGCGAGTACCACTTCGCCTTGCAGAAGAACCCCGTTGGACAAGCCCCTCAGCCTACCGGTATCCACGAGGCCATCATCTTTGGTGGTATCTTCATGGAGGACTCCACTAACGGACAAGTCACAATTCAGTAGTTCTAGCATTACGGGACCATGTATGTGTTACAGGCGCAGGAAGACGCAATCGGAGTTTCACATTATAGTATCTGTGAACGATAACATAATTGTGGTCCAACAAAGTTTGATTCAGCCACTATCCGAACTTAGTTCCCGTCATCTTGTGCATGCGTACGTATCCTGCGAGGCCTTTTGCTGATGCCAGCCAGCTAGTTGTGATCCTGGTCCGCGACTTCCACAAAACATTTTATCGGTCAGACAATGCGGGAGGGATCCTACATGGTTGATCTCGAGATGAGTAAAGACATATAACTACGACCGCCGACCGTTTGTCTACTCCTTCTTGCATACCAACTCGCCTTTTGCATTGACCCAGAAAGCATCCTTGGGCACGTGGCTTTCCTTTTCTCCCAAGGGACCGACTTCTCCAAACCTTATCATAGTTCTGACCTCCTCGCCTTGCTTGTTCTCACACTGGCATACGATTTTATCGCTGGCGATTGACTCCAACTCGCAGTGATGGCAATCATCTTTGAGCTTGCGTTTGTTGTCGGAGTTCCACCGCAGGGTGCCGCTTTCGCGATCATAGACGAGACACTCATCGAGGTTGACGTAAGTTGGCTTCGTGAAATCTTCGTCTTGGTTCTTGCAGCATGTTTCGAGGAAGAAATCTCCGTTGTAAGGTCCGTATTTGCCCGTGTAAGTACGCGCCTTGACGCAGCGTCCAGAGAATATGTCTGGGCGGCTCTGAGAGCGGTTGGGGTACTCGTCAAGTCTTTCAAGACACTTATCCGGGTCTGGAGAGGGGTTGAGCTTTCCGGAAGGGTAGTGGGTGCTTGCGAAGGCAAGGCCAGACATGGCCATGAGAGCGAAAGCCAAAGATTGAGTACGCATGTTGGTTTGTATTCTAGTTGTGGATGTTGTGACAATATTCTGGGCAGGGTTGAAATTTTCAAAACCGAAAGCACGTAGTTTCCCAGGGTGAAATTACTTATATGAATTGGGAAAGGAGACGGAGAAAGACATGCAAATGTTCCCTCTCCGAATTATATGGTCGTCCCAAGTTTACACGACCTTGGGGAGCTGCCGTGGCCACCAGAATCATCTTTAAGTTAATGCGTCTGCTGGCTCAACAGGGCCGCAGTACTCCTGGCACCACACATTTCATTCTTGAATAATCGTCTCTCGATAGATGCCAAGAATAAAACTTCACCGTTAGCCTCAGACTGGCGGGTCCAAATGGGCACACGATTTTGATCATGAAGAAGTGATTCGGGCTAGGATCTTGTCAAAACTCCAGGTATGATCAATTGACCCGCTGTGGACGCTGCGCACTTGAGGGCTCGTCCGCAGCTATACTTCTGAATTTCCGCTGCGAGGGCGCCACAAAAAGCATCCATCAGTGGGATTTCCCATGTGTAGCAAACTCAAAGCTTTTTAGAGTCTGGCCAGGTGGCAAAGACCTTGGGTGATGTTCTCCGATGGATATGAAATACTGGAGCGCCCGCAGCTCACTTCATCCTGAGTGTTTCCTTCAGCTTCGCAACCACATTTCCGTCGACCCATCTTCTTGACTCGCCATGATTTGGATCGGGGTATTCAAGGCTCTGGTTGGCCTTGCCACGCTTGGACATCTGAGCACTGCGTACGCCGCCCCATTCGAAGCATTCGCAGACTCTTTCGAGCTTCTCGACGACGAAGACCCCACGTCTCCTCAACTCGTCCAGTGTTACACAGAGCCACTGAGCCCAGGAGATATCCGTGATTACAAAGAGTTTGCCATGGAATCTTCCAATATCGCAGCAAGCTGGGAAACGCGAGTTCGGGGCATTACTATTCCCGTAAACTTTCACGATATGGGCAGCTCCGAAGATGACGACCTTCGTGTGAGTCATCCGCTAAAAAAAACGTAAAATGATGTTCATTACTTGTATGATTTCCATGCTCGATGAAGATCATTCATGAACAAACAATTACCTCGTGGAGAATGACAACGAGATCCTGACGCATTTCGCAGGAGAGTATCAAAGGACAGTTCAAAGTTCTGCGCGAAACCTACGAAAAATACGGCTTCGATTTTGAACTCGAAGAAATCTTCCATTACAACAATTCATCCTGGTCCAAGTGCTCAGTCGTTGGCGACGTCGCCGGTCATCTGCCCTGCGAAGAGGTGACGCGGGCTCTGCGGAAGGGCACCTACCAAACATTGAACGTCTTCGTCCACCGCCAGCTCTTGGCCAACGGCCCGGGTCTCCCAAAGAACAGCTTGATACTCGGAGAAGCCACTTCACCTTTGGACCTGTACAGCAAGAAGATAACTCCCAGAGAAGCGTTGGAGACCGAAGCCGTCCGGATTCGGGACATCGCTCTTGGAGACAGAAACCCCAAATTCCGTGGCAAGACTCTTGTCCACGAGGTGGGCCACTGGTTGGGCTTGTTGCATCCTTTCGATGCACGTCAAAGATGTAATGATAACGATGGAATAGACGACACCCCCGTGACCAACCACAGAGTTAGCGGGTGTCCCAAGGGATTGAGCACCTGTGGCCAATTGGATCCGATCCATAACCACATGATGTACACCAACGATACGTGCAGAACGGAGTTCACGGAGGGTCAAATGTAAGTACTCAACCTTCATTCCTGTTGAGTTTAAATCTAACCAGAGATGGTAATACAGTAATCTCATGCGCCGTTCCTGGAGGGAAATCAGGTTGAATGTTGAGGGCTCAATCGCCCCTGACTCCAATCCAAGTTTGCGTTAGAATCCTTCAAGAACGAACAACTTAGATGCTTCCCCAAGCCCTCGCTCGAGGCGACGGCCGCTTAAACGCGGTGTGTCTTGGAATTACGGGTATCAAGGCGAGAAGTCGTTTCGTTTGCCGCATATACTGTCTTGTTCCATCTCATTCTTGGGTGAGAGGAGATATTCTCTTTCTTTGCCCTTGGGATGAGCGTCGGTCGAATCTAGCAGCACTAGGACAGCTATAAAAAGTTTCGCCTCCCACGCAGATCCTGTAGTCACCTGAACAACCAATCCTAGGATGGCTGGGTTCGCCACTTACGAGTGCTTTGAAAAGGTTTATTTGATTGGCTTGGATCGCAAGCCTAGGAAATCTTCGAGCTTAGAACATCGCAGACACGCGCGGTTGATTGCAAGTATTCCGTGTTGTAGATCCCGTTCCGCTCAAATGCAGGGCAGCGGTATGGATCTAAGGCCCGGGTCCGATGAGTAGACACGCGATGCGCGGAATGTCGGCGCCGCAATGGCAATGCCCATCGAGTTGTGTGGAGCCGCAGTTTATGAAAACGAAGCTTACCCTGCCCCTCCCGTTCCTCCGAGTCACGTACAGGCGGAATTAGTACCATACTACCGAACGGTCGGCTTCGGTTTGTCAGAAGCACATCGTACCGATAACTCGTTGCTTCCATATGCCTGGGACAGATTGCTGGTCTTCCTTATTTGTGCTTCCAGAGTTGATGCAAAGTTCCTACGGACTTTCGACACTTTCCCCTGATTTAGGATAAGGTTCTTGAATGGTCCCGCTCGTAAGGCCGTGGACTGAAACATTCCGCTATCGATTGCAAGCTGGTCTCATGAGTCGCGATTCTGCAGAAGCAGGCAGAGAGTGATCGAGTGGATAGCATGCTTACCAAGGCGCGAACGTGTTGGTGCATCATTGTCCTTGTCTTGTAAGCACATCCAACGTCTGCCCTAATGCAAAGCCGAAATTGCTCTTTTCACATCGAGACGCCTATTCACATGGTTTTTTTGAGTCAATTTACTCAATCTCGGAAGCATCACAAGACGTCTCGTTGCAGCAACCCAGAACGGTCCTATACAGGTGTGATCAGGCAGGTAGGTAGATGGGGGAAAAAAATTCATTCTACCCCTACAAGCTCAGGAGATGTGGTATCATCAATCCCAACGACAACTCATGAGGATTATGTTAACCAAACTCCATGCGACAGACCACAGTAAGATGAATCTCTCTCTGGACGCGTTTATTAATATCGGAGTCCAACGGGAGGGGAGGGACAAAAAGTGCTCCCGGCGAGAGTCGAACTCGCGACCTTCACATAGCTCACGGAAATCACGTGACCATAAGTATGACGCTGTAAACCAACTCAGCTACGGGAGCTGATCTTAACAGATGTGACAAATTTGTGGCTCTTAATGCGTAGGGGCTGAGCACGGAGCTTTTTCCTTTGTGGTGGAGTCCGTCGGTGCCTGTACAGCGCACCTCAGGCCTTTGGTAGCAACCGGCCCGCTAACAACAGGGACAGCCTGGGGTTGCGGGCCACGAGGAAAACACCATTCCAGGAAAAGACATGCTCGACCATGGTAACGATTAACTTTTCCCGTCCAATCGGAAACTCCTGTCTCTGAATTTGATTTATATGCAGACGGCTTGAAGTTTCATTAGCACCACTGCCGAATTCCAGAGCCGCCGTCTGAAATTCTGCAATCGGTAATGTCGTCATCAGAAGTTAGCGGGGGTCGCAAGAAGTGTAGCTAAGCTTCGAGTTCAATCTCAAAATGATCTCGATCCAATCGACCGTCAGTTCAACTTTTAGAAGTGTGTTTTTGATAGTAAGCTTTTTCCAGTGCTATTGTCGAGGCTCTATTGAAGCTCCGTCCAGACGTTCTGTATGCGCAGGTCGCCGTCCCCCGTCTTGGAGAGTATTAGGTAACAATTCTCAGTCGATGACAGCTTCAATCTTGAATTTCCCCGTCCAACGCCACAAGTATCTTCGCGCGTTCACTTTGCGAAGTTGCTGTGTGGAAGTTGCAGTTGGAGCCTGCTTCTTCGCCGGGTGAAGACACATCTTCAAACAACCGAAGCCACGCCGCAGCGTCATAATCTACGTACATCGAGTCGAGAATCTCGTAGTTCCACTGACACGCAGTACCGCGTCTTTTCTCAGATAGAAAGACCAGAAACCTGTAGTTTTGATGATTCAGCCTCAAGATCAAACCCCCGAAACCGCCCGTTAACGCCGACCGGAACCCAACACCCCTATAGACTGGTCTTGACATGTGTGAAGTCGTAGTTTGCCTGTGCTGCGGCACCAGACAGTCAACCGAGATAATAAACTGCTGGTTCATATCCGTCGAGAAAGCCTCGTCGAGGATGTTGATATAAAACCATACTCGGACTGACAACGTAATGGCCACGGCATCAAATCTTCCGCGTTTCTCGACATCTTCCAGCGAAGAGACGTCTCCTTGGTATCGCAAACCAAGGACCTGTGAACAGGAAAACGGATGCATGGGAAAAGGGCATCGGCGATAGATCTTGCCTTCCTTCATAAGAGGAAGACACATCATCCGCAGATGCTCCGGATCCGTGTCGTCGGTACCATGACGGAAAGCATTGCGCAGAGGCAGTTGACAGCCGCAACAACAGGGTTGATGGGCAGGCCAGTGTTCGTGATCTGGTACGACGCAATATCGACATTTCTATGGATGACCGCGAATGACCTCGAGTTCGACAAGACTGCTGGCGACGGCGCAAGAACACTTTGCCATTCAATAGGTGTCCTGTCTGGACCCCAAGTCAGTAGAAAATGGTGTGGTCTTGGGTTGGCTTGATGATCTCGTCTTGCAGCCGAAGAAACGCTTTTGAGCCTTCTTCGTACAGCAATGGCATGTTGATGTCGAAGATGCCCAGGATTCAGTAAGCCATGTCCTCGGGTCTAGTCGTTTCTCGTTTTGAGGCCCAAATCATGCGCGAGGAATGCTGGCAGACCATATTCTTCGGGTGCTGGTCAAGTAGGTGACGTCAATGCCGGTAATCTTCGAGATCTTGAACATTAGTTCAGACTTCGTCCCGATCTCTGACTATTCTTTAGTGAAAAAGAAGACTTCCTCAGGTGCTAGTAGTTCCTGCAGAATCCAACCTCGGCTGAACCATCGAGTTGAACTAAAACTTGAGTCTTGATTGGAATGGATCTTCTCGACGAGATCGTCAAAATATTTGACGTCGGCCAGATAGACAACGCAGACAGCGGCTCGCTGATACTATTTAAACATTGAGTTTATTGCCTCAGAAAGCTTTGCACTGCTCGTTTTTCCGATATAGACTGTATCTACCTACAGATGTTCTCGTCTACCGTCTCGCGTCTTGGAGCAGGTATTGACGATCTCCGAGTACCCAGGCTTCTCCAAATACTCGGGAGACGGGTCATGGAAGTTGGCGGTCCATTCCTGTAAGCTGGTGTGAGATAGAATTGCATATCGTAGAATTGCTTCGCCTGCGCCGAAGCTTTCAATAGCCAGTGTATACGCGTGAATGAGTTTCATTGCAAAGACCTACCAATGCGGCGGTGAGATGTAGTTGGCAAGTAGTTGTCTCCACAAATGGAGCTTTCGTCAGCGTGAGTGGTCAAGCACAACGATCCATGGCCGCCGTTGCTGCCGCATAAATCACCCTTTGCGGTAGGAGGACGTCAGGTTGGCATTGATCATCTTTTCTGCTCACCAATGAATCTAAAAGGCCACTAGCATACCCGCTTTACCTTGATGCAGTTTGTCAAACAAGTCTTGTCTTCTTGAGATTATCTAGCGGTGTCACAACATTGACATTTCCAAACGCAACAATGGTATCATCATACAAATTCAGATCGCCTTTTTCCCACCTCAAATATGCTTCGAGTCGTTTACACCTTTCGCGGACCCAGTCACTGCCTCCTCGTCGAAGTCCTGGCTGCTGTTGCCATACGCGACCCGTACATCCTCAAGATCCTCGCCAACCTCCATCCATTTGTCGCTAGTAGCGGGGATGGGGGAGATCTTGCACAGGCCCCAGTACATCCCACCCGCGACGATGAAACCGGCAAAGAAGTTGACGTTGTAAATGTATGTGGCGCCAACGGGTACATCGCGGCCAATCTCACCCGCAAAGCCAACAACGTTGATGAGAATTCCCGCAATGTAGGCAGCATACGCACGCCAGTGAACACCATAGGTGAAGTAGTAGGGCCCGCTCTTCCGAGCATCGTACAGCTCCTTGATCTCGAGGTATCCTTTCCGCACGACGTAGTAATCGCAGCACATGACGCCTGCAATCGAGCTGAGGAATACGCTGTACGCCGACAGGTAGGTCGTGAACTTGTTAGAGTCGGTGAGCAGGGTGTACGGGCACATGGCGAGACCGACGGCAGCGCAGATGTAGCCGCCGCGACGGATGCTCAGATATCGAGGAAGCAGCGCCGTCATATCAGTTCCGGCAGAGACCGAGTTCGCTGCAATGTTTGTGCCGAGCTGAGCCAGGGCGAAAGAGGTCGCGATCATGAAGACTCCGAATCTCTGAGCGGAGCCTCCGTCATCGATGAACTTGCCGAGAAGGTCCAGGGGATTCCAGATCGGTTCGTCCAGGTCGTAAATGACGGCAGACGAGGACGAGACGATGATGCCGATGAAGGAGGTGAAGGCGAATCCGATCGGGATGGTTAACAGCTGAGACCAAAGTGCATCGCGGGGCTTCCTGGCGAAACGGGAGAAATCGGGGTCATTCACGATCAGCGTTGCGAAGTTGGCGATGGAGGACATGACGCCCTTGACGAATTCCCAGGCGAGCTCGCTTCCGTGGATCTTTGCTGGTTGGTGGACGATGGGACCGACTCCTCCGGCGCGGACCACGGCCCAGATCAAGAACGCGATGCCGGCGCAGGGGGCCACGTATGACTTGACTGTGAACAGATGGCGGATCTTGTGTACCGGAAACCAGATGGCGGGCAAAGAGCAAAGCCAGAAGAGGAAGAACGAGACATATTCCGCAGTAGACGTGCCGGAATCCTCCGGGAACCCGCCGGGGTTAATCGTCTCCTTGTCCTAAGCAACGGGTGTCAGCTGGCGAGCCGTTGGACAGTCAGTCAGTATCACTTACCCATGATTTCCATATCGCGCGAATCATCAAGTAGACGCAGTTACCTCCGATGTAGGCTTGAACACCGTACCAAATACAAGCTGATATCCGTTAGCACAACCGCCGCCAGCAACTTGTTCTCGATAAACTCACCCATGGCGGCGCGGTTGAAGACTGGCCACAGACTACCCCAGATGCCGAAGGAAGATCTGCTCACAACGGGAAACCCAATGTGGTACACGGCGCCGATGCGACCAGTCAGGCAGATGAAAGCACCGGAGATGGCGTAGCCGAGCCAGACGCAAATCCACGACTGCCACCATGAAAGACCACCCACAACCATGGACGATGAAATCATCCATGTATTAACGTTGAAAGAATCGGCAACCCAAAACGCAACAAAATTCCAGGGGCCCCACTGGCGCCTCTCTGGTTCAACGCTGTTGACATGATTGTCAGTCGGTATTTCACAAGAGGGGTATGACGTTGCCGCCGCTGTGCCAAATGCTCACGGTTTGAGATCATAGTTCGTCAGCTAGAAACATGATCGTCAGTTTTCGTTTGGCTTTCTGAGCAGCTTCTCACGTGGAAGATGATACCATCAACTGTGCCCTCGTCAAGCCAGGCTCCGACTCAACGGCGAGCTTGTCGGCCCAATATCTCCATTTCGACCCGTGGACCTTTTCTGGCCGCGCCGTCGTGGTTGCAGCGTCCATGTCCATCCCGGCGATCTTGTTGGGTTCCGACGGGCAATTAAGGATATGTGGTTTCTCGTGTTCTCGGTATTCAAAGACTGATGCAGAAGTCTGAGAGGTCGTAACGATACAAATAATAAAACCAGGACGAAGACCGGTCACACGTTGCAATGACGATATGCACGTGAGAAATGGGCCGTAAGCGAAAGTCGGGTCGCAGGGTCTGGTAGTATTGATCTGCAACAGACTGCAGCCAGCAAGTAGGGATTCCAAGGCAGTGGTCGAAGGGATAGCTCCGGCTGCATCTCGACCCAAACTCGGGCTCAAACAGCGGAGGATATCGCCTGGTATTTATTTCGGAATATATGCCGGTGTCGGTTTTGAGTAGGGGACTTTGATAAAGCGCTTTAGAGAGAAAACGGACATCTGTCGTACCTCTGTGTCAGGAACATCGTCTGATGGACCCGGAAATCGGTGCGACGCGCCCCCCACATAGACAAGCTCTTGTCAACCAGTCCGCATTCCTCAAAGTCCATGGCACATCATAGCAGCAGAGACATGCTGGGCTTGCATCTGGACCAGGGTGGTGCCGGTTACGCCGTGATTGCAGCAAACTGAAGAGCGTCTAGCAGCCAGTCGCGGCTTTGACCAGTTGGGAACGACCTCAAATCTGATCGAGTAAGAGGCCGAGCCCCGGTACCAGAAAGCTCGAAAGTTAGGTCTTCTGGGCAGGATCCTCGGTCGTCATTGGTTCGTCTGAGGAGATCTCTTATCAGGGGCGTTGATGTGACTGGGAGGGAGGGAAGGTGGCGCTCGTGGCACGGTGACGAGGAACGGCTCCCGCTCGCAAAAGCCATACACCATGATGCCTGCTCGGCATGGGACGGTGCGGCTATGGCTATGTATGATAAGTTAGCCTGGCGGGCAGGGGTAGCTTATCGTGTGCTCCAGAAACCCCGCATGCTGGGAAAATTCATTACTCGATCTCATCGAGTCAACCAACTTGCGAGAGTGACAAACGGCTACTGAAGTAGATTTGGGCCGCCGGCCTGTAAACGAGCGTCTCGGGACTTGCTGGAATAGGTCGCAAAAAAAGGTGACGAAGCGGAAAATACTTGGGGCTCGTGTATGTTCTTCTCGGCCCTACCGTTCCATTCTTTTTTTTCCCCTTCTTGACTCCCTTTCTCCATCGGCGCAACAATCTTCTTCACACTCGCCGCCGAAGCACCACTCTGGTCAGAACATCGTCAGGCTGGAGAAG
This sequence comes from Colletotrichum sansevieriae, assembly GCA_026260285.1. Taxonomy (NCBI): domain Eukaryota; kingdom Fungi; phylum Ascomycota; class Sordariomycetes; order Glomerellales; family Glomerellaceae; genus Colletotrichum; species Colletotrichum sansevieriae. Next base: position 15,327 of record JAOQIF010000667.1, on the reverse strand, counting down.
AGACCCTCAAAAAAAGCTTGGTACTTGACGTCAATGCTATTGCGTGCTATGGGCTTGACCCTCAAAATGCCATCTGTCAAACCCGCACGACACATCGCCTCGAGTACCATGTAGCCGCAAGTCACTTTGCGTTCTCGGAATCGCTGCCGCGACCCCAGACTTTGACCTTGCAGCCATACCGAGAATTCTTCGTCTTGTATTTGCTGCCGTGATAAGCCGATGAGTGGACTGACTCGCGCCCAGATAAAGGGTCTCTGGAGACGAGAACCTCGAAGTGGGCCCCGCTCTACCTTCCTTGGCGTGGCTGGGGGTCTAGTCGCCGTACGATCGACACATGAAAATGTCCTACTTATCTCCGGACATACCCATTTCTGCCAGACTTGGACGTCAGACGCGACAAGCAGAGGGCCACGCGGTTGGGGCCATTCTAAAACTCAGCTAGTTCCGCAAGAACCCGATTGGCCTTATCAAAACCAGAGGATTAATGCGAGGACTTTTGCCCTCGCAAGCGGCCTTCTTGATGGTATCCATGAACATCTAGTATGTGTCCCGGCTGCCATGGGCAGCCTTCACGCCAGCCTGTATATGAATTGCCTTCAGCCCCTGTTGTCCATGAGACTAGACAGATACTGGAAGGCGCTCAATGCGCTGGAAGAAAAAATGAAAGTGGCGGACATCAGGACACACTTGATTGATAACATCAAGTCCACACGCTATGTCAGATCAAGCGCCCTTGAATCATCCCCATTGACAACTACCGACAGTCAAGAGAGGCGCATCTGTCTTGAAGGACGATTGCGCCTGGAGACAACTTTAGAAACCCATTTTGGTTCAGAGAATCCAATTCCTGCAACTTGCGTTGCTTAAAGCAAGCGGGAGTAATGTTACAATGCTAGTGTATAAAGTTCAAGCCCATCTCTACTTTGTGAGCCTAATGAAAGCCAATGAGAGACGGCGATCAACTTCTTTGTGATAAGATCCGCCAACAAAACTATCCCATCATGCGCAAACCCGCTGGGCAAGTTTCTACCAACACTAAGGCGATAGTCCCGTAAGCAAGAAACGAAAGACTATCAAACTGGGAATATATATTTTACCGCATTAGACGAATAGTGTCAAACTAAGCGCTTTTTTCTATCTATACGATTGCATCGTAGCCAAACTGCATAGGTAACTGAAGCCGATGCAGCTACAGGCGTGATTGGAGAAGTTCTCTTTCGGCAAACAAGTGCCTTGAGGCTATACATTGATTGAACAATTCGAGAGAGAAGCTCGAAATGGCGGACGAAGGGTTGCAGCGGCTGAAAGCCTTCGAAACATGTTCAGGGCATGCATTCGTCAGCGGAAACGTGTTTCCACCAGGGAATCAATACGATCATCTTGATCTTATCTCAACCCCAAAATCATGACAAATGAATAGGTTATTCGCAAGCTGGGCTTTGAATCAAGTCGCTCTTTTTTATTAACTACTTCAATCCAAAACAGGCACGCATATAGCCTACCGAAAGTTCAAGTGTGATCACCCTATCTGGCAGGCATGTGGTCCAACCAGGTCTCACGAATGTTCAAGAATAATCTCTTACGGCACTAGGAAACCAGTTCAGTAATTATCGACTCTGTGCCTCTTTTCCTGAGGCATCAGGCGATGGGTCCCGATCATGATGTCCCAACTCTTGGCCATAGTCGCGACTCCTCTAGTGCAAGTTAGCACACTCTCCAGACGGAATGTCCTGCAAGGATATTCACGCAGAACGCACTAGAAAAAAGGACAGAAGACGCCCAATACCAAACTGAGCTCACTAGTTTCACACCACCTACTTAAGTCGGGTTGTCTGTGTTCGCCCGTCTTCAATACGAGCCAGCATCTACGACCTGGAGGAAAATAGTGTCCCATTCTGTCGTGCCGTGCCTCAAGCCAAATAGCTAATCCGGTAACGTTGCAAGAGAATTTATGGATGTCCGAGATGTTTTACATACAAGACCCAATCGGCGTTCAATATCAGGAATCCAGACCCGGATCCGGCTCACTAGATGGGCTTGTAGGCTAAAGCCTCCAGAACCTGGGAGCATACAAGGCGAGATATTACTACATCGTGCCACAACACTAACAAATAAAGAAGATATATGCCAGAGATCTCGTGCTTGTCTACATCAATCATCTCTAACTTCAACAGCCTCTTCCCCTCCTTCCCCCCTCCCCCTCTCTGGCGACGGCGTCAGCATGTCCTAGGCGATTTGGCATATGCGAGACTACTCATTTCTAACCTCAAACCTGCAAAAGCACACCAATTTGGGCCGCTGTACCCACCACTCTAGTGGACTAAGCGAGAAGCGTAGATGCCATAGCTGTGCCTTCACTACTAACGACCGTGACAGTTCCTCTAAAGACATACAGAGCGCAGCCACCGAGGGTTACTCGCCCCAAATGCCTCAAGAACGACAGCAGAGATATCAGAGGGTAAATTTGCGCGCTGCCCTTCTTACCGGCTTTTATCTTGTAGTAGCATACCAGATAGTCGCCTGTACCTATGCAAAGGCCCAGCGGGTTAGTTGTTGTACCTTACCTTAGCGCACGACTGAACCCGACCACCTATTCGAGCATCTTGTCTGGAGCAAAATCAGCTTTGAGATAGAGTGCCGTCTCTTGTATACCAATTCTCGCCAAGGTTTCCAACGTCACCGCTGAGGCAACCGGCCCCTTCACAGATCAGAATCCGACACAGTGACCTGAGCGTGAGCATCTCAATCGGCTGGGGAAAAAAATGTATCTACCATTATCGACGCCCCATAAGGACCAATCGAGCCGTCATTCGTTTCGTCTTTCACGCCTGCGCCGCGGCCCCTGTAGCCAGGGGGAGATCAACGGTCGCCAGCCGCCTGTTGTTGTTCTAAAAGGGTTTCTATCTACAAGTGTTGTTTCGTTTCTCACATTCTCGTCACCCCTTCTTCATCATTTCCCCTGGCTTCCCTCCTTCGCCTTCGGACGGCGAAGAGCCGCGTGGGACAAGTTGCCAACCGTATATAACCCCCGCTGATCCCGCCTTGGCGGCTTTCTGTCATTCTGAGGCGCGTCCTCCATGCCTTCAACTCAATATCAGGCACTGAGATATAACAAGGCACGGGTGTCGAGGCACTAAAAGTAATGCTGCTTTCTCAGATTCCGCATCCTCGCGGAATTCACCGGCAACTGCGGCTGAGTCGGATTCATCGATTCGCTCGACTGCCCCTCACCACTCGGCTCCGCCGCAGCGTCTTCCTACTGAACCGCAGCATTGGCGAGCTCGTTGAGCTTCCCGCGCTCCTCCTCGGTGAGCATGCCGTACCACTCTTGGAAGTTGGCTACGTTCTCACGTGCTGCACGCATGAAAAACTCCGTCAAGTACGCCTGCGTCTCGTCGTCGCGTTGACGGGCACCGGAGCCCTCGATGAAGGACATGAGGTCCGACTTGACACCGCCCAAGCTCAGGTCGAGAGTCTCGGGCTCGTCTTCCCAGCCGTCGTCGTCGTTGTCCTCGTCCGCGTACTCGGCGGCAGCAGCGACTGCCGCGGCGTTGGCAGCCGCATTGGCGCCTGACGCGGAGAGAAGCTCTTCGATGAGGACCTTGAGGATCTTCAGAGAGGCAGGGATGACGGTGTATTGGTCGGGGTCTTGAGAGTTAGCACCTGGATTTACATCAGGCGGCATATGCTACTCACTGGCCTTGGCGCGTGAGCGCGTCATGATTCTGCCGTCATTGTTGTTCATAATAAGATCGCCCTTAACCATGGTCTGGGAAAGACGGGGGTCATTGAGGGAGTAGAGTTTGGACAGGGCGATGACACTATGCAGGTCAGTATCAAACAACACGGGAAACACATATTGACCTACTTCTGACGAATCTCATCGTAGCCGGCAAAGCTGACAGAGTTCTCGAGCCACTTGCTGAGCACAACTTGGAGACCGGTGTTGCCGTGAATCTGGATCTGGCTGAGGAACTCGACAACGTCGTGAGCGCCGACAAGAGACAGACGCGCAAAGACGAGGATCAAAGACTGGATGAAAGGAGCAGCCTCGGCAGAGGCCAGCCTGGTAGCAACGGCCTGGAGAAGCTGAGGCAGGAAGGGGCCCAGACGCTCTTGTCCAGCCTTCTCGACAAGCTCTGCTGCGAGACCACCGACCTCGGAGGCGGAGTTGTCCTCGATGGATGGACCCAGGAGACGGTCGATAATGTGAAGGCAGACTTCCAGACCAGAGCGGCCGTTTTCGTCATGCCAGCCAAAGACCTGGTGGTGGTCGTGCATGAGGAGGTACTTGACGCACTCGGCACCGGGGCGGAGGACCTCTCCCTCGTTGGACTCCATCAGGAGACGGTTGAGTTTGGGAAGGGTGGCAGCAACGAAGCCCGCGGGAAGGGGCTCGGAACCATGCTCAACAAGGGCGGTGAGAAGTTCGGTGGCAACCGTGACAAGAGGATCATCCTGAGTAACGTTGGCGGTGTTGAACGCGGCCGTCAATGTCGGGAGTATCTTGGCGCAGAGCGCAGTGTAAGACGTGGTGTCGGAGAGGGTGCGGACAATCTCCTCAAAGGCCTCGCAAATAAGCATAGTAGCCTGGAAGTTGGAAGCGCCAAGCTTGGCCACCATGAAAAGGAGATCGACAGACGGAACATCCTGCGACAGAGCAATTCTGGTATCGATGTTGATCGCTGCACGAAGGGACTCGGCAAGGGTAACGAGCAGCTCATCAGCATCCTCCATCTCCTCAGGATCTTTGTTCTGCATGTATTGAGCGATGGCGTTGATGATGGGAATCTGGCGGTCAGCGGTCACCCTGCCGGAGCGAACGAAGCCTTCGACGGCCTTGATACAGGCAACTTGCACAACTTCGGACTCCTCAGAGGTGATACACTGGATGATACGGTCGAGCAGGGCGGGTGGTGTCGCGAAACCTCGGGCCAAGGTGCCTCCAACAAGATACCCACGAGCTCTCAAGAGAGGCTGCTCGGACTGATTGACAGCGAAGTCGACAAGACCAAGGTATGCCTCCGAGACCGCATCAGGAATGGGCTTCTCCATATCCTGGAAATCGCTGAGTAGCATGTTGAAGAGGTAGAGCGACGCCTCCTGACTTCTCCATGAGGAGCCGTCGCCAGGGAAGAGGGTCTTTGTGTAGCCAAAGAGACCATCCACGGCCTTCTCGCTGTACCACTCGCCAAGCTTGATCAACAGGTCGCCGGATGCCGTACGGGCGGTGTAGTTCGCCGTCACAGAGGTCTCCTCAGCCAGGTATAGAGAGCAATCGATATCCCATAGCTCTTCCTCCTCGCGGCTAATGCGAGAGTATCCAATAACCATCTTCATGACCTCGACCATCCAAGGGGTCTCCTGAGCCGACGGGTGGGCGGCAAGCTGGCCCTCGAGCTCTGCCTGGACGGGGGGGGCGCGGAAGCATTGGTTCAAGAAGTCGAGCTCCTCCAGAATCAGGAAATCTAGTGTGTAGGGCAGGCTGTCTGAGTCCTCGAGGCGGCCCTGGGCCTCGTGTCCTATGTAGAGCTCCTCGTGGGGCTTCTGCAGCAGAGAAAGCTCCTCCCAGACGGCGGTGAAGAGGCTGGTGCTGTGCGGCAGCAGCAGGTGAGGGAAGACGGATTTGACCTTGAGAAGAGTCTTGACGACCTGCAGCTTCATCGCAATGATGTGGTTCCAGCTCTCGGGTTGGCCGCTGGCCAGCTCTGCCGGGGCATCTGGCAGGCGAGTCTTGAGGACCTGGGCAAAGAAGGGGTACCAATCCTTAAGGGCCTCCTCGGCAAAGGCCTTGACCTCCTTCATGTGATCCTCCTTTACAATGTCCATGAGGTCGAAGCACGAGCGGAAAACGGAGATGGCGAGCGCGCGCAGGTTGGGTTTGCGACCCTCGTTCAAAGCAACCTCAGTCACGGCTTTGACGATATCGCGGGCCATGGTGAAGAACTGATCCTCGCTCAGGCTCTCATCAATAACGTCGCCAAGGACGCGCAGGGCTCCATGAAGCTGGATATCGGTGCTCGAAGGGATGACGCCCAGGACGGTGGGCAGGAGTTGGGGCCATCGTTCAGGGAAGTCGGCTGACGCGATCTTGCCAATGACATAGCTAGAATGTGGACAATGTCAGTGACCCGTATCAATGGTGTTCTATTTTCCGCGCGCGCGCGCATGGGAATTTCTCTTGTAGATACCGCAACCACCATACCTTGCCGCAATCTTCACAAGTCTCTTATCCTCGTTGCTCAGGGCAATCTCTAGCAAGGTGTTGCGCAGCTGATCGCGGGCGGCATCGGAGATCTCGACGGGGGGCTCGGTCTGATCCCTGTCCTCGGGATTCCAGTTCTTCTCAATGAAGAGGCGGAGGGTGCTTAGAGCGGCCTGACGAATGGCGGTGTCGATGGAGGCGTGGTTGGCGATGTTGGCCAGCGAGGTAGGGAAAGCCGGGTTCGCGCGCGCGTGCCTGAGCTCGATCTCGGCCTGCTGGCGGGGGCCCTGGTCGGAGCTCTGGACGTTTGCCAGCAGGGTCACCAGCTGGTCCTCCATGATGGGTCCTGGGTTTGTTGGAACACGCGCTCACGCAGGCTGGTCGATTCGTCTCGCGGGTGGTGGCGGGTTACTACGTCGAACCGGGTGTCCGTGTGAGTTGCGGTTGTTCTGTCCCCGTACGCGCAACTCGATGTGGGATATGCCGCAGACGGGAGAGAAAGAAAAACAAGAACCAAGAGATCCGCCGGAAAGATCCCTCGAGTTCAGTTCTGGTGCGAAAAGGAAGGTAGGCCCGGGAGACGTCAGGGCAAAAAAATAGAAAACAGCCGTTGGCTGACTCAGAGTGACGCCGGCGGGGAATTAGGACCGGGGGAGGAGGTGGTGGGCTGTTGTGGGATGTGTGCGTGGAGCGGGTGTGCTTCGTCGTCTTCGTGCGGTATGTGTATGTTTTTGAGTGACCTGAGAGTGTTGTGTGCGTTGTGCGAAGTGGTTCTCTGGTGATGTTTCTCTCCTCACTCACTCTAGGTTCTCTCTAGCTGCATCTTTTTTGGCGGGGTGGTTTACCGTTTAGGTAGACGCGCGAGTGGAGCCTCCAAAGAGCCACAGCCCACTCTCTCACAGGCCAGCGAGTTGGCTTGTTTCCACTGGGACGACTTGTTTACAGCGGCTGGGCCATCCACCAACCCACCTCAGAAACAAGTCCGACAAGCAGGGAAGGAGGGGTCGGTCGGCAATTTTCAGGTGGCAGGCACAAAACATCAGAGTGCAAAGTGGGGGAGGGGGTGGTCAGTGGATACGTTCCACTTCGGACCTCTTTACCACCTGGCAGCAACTGATCCCGGGCAGCACCCGACAGGGAGGGAAACGGTGGCTAGGCACCGAGGCAGGCACGGGCCGCATCACATAAGGATAGCGCGGGGTCGTCCATCGGGTCCCGGGCGGTGTGTGCACATCAAAGACCTTCCACGGCTTCCTCTTCGTGTAGACTGCATACCGTAGTTGCATGTGCCAAGGTATTCATCAACGGCAACTTAAGGCGAGGAGGTATCATCCCTCACCGTCTTGTCTAGGTAGGTACTGTTAAGCTAGGTCAGCCATCAGCCACGACTATCCACTCAGAGCTGCTCTGTGTGGGAGAAAGACATTCATCACAACAATCATACACTGCGAATCGACATGCACAATCACAGACTCTTCAGCTCATGTCTCGATTCGTCCGCCATATACGCATTCAATATGATGTACACCAGTATTCATCCGCTCAGGGCCCGACCAAAGCCCAGTCTTCCTTTCTACACTTCTCCCAGCCAAAGTCAAGCCAGATCGTGCGTAAGAAGGGGAATAACGCACACAATCAGAACGCGCGATGGTTGGGTTTTTAAAAAGAAAGTAGCAGTAGTAGTAGTAGTAGTAGTAGTACACCCGAAAACCCGGACTCGCTCGCAACGCAAAATTCCCCGAAAATAAAACGCCACCAGAGCCGTCCCGACAACATTCTGCGCGATCCGATCTGGCTTCCTTCCCACACCGTTTTTTCTCTTTCTGCTTCACCGGCCTTCTTAGGCGTCGGCGCCTTTCATCAGCGTCCGAAGGCTGACAATCTCCCGCTTCAACCGCGCATTCTCCTTCTTAACCCGCGCAGTTTCCTCGCTGTGCTCCCGTAGACTGCGGAGAAGATCCTCCTTGTCCTCGCGGCCCTTGCCTTTAAGAGCCTTAACGATCTTGCCTAGCTCGCTGTTGAACTTTTCGTACATGAGCTCGTTTTCTGCCGTCGCCTCTCTGTACAGCTGGTCGATGCTCTTAACCTTTGTCTCCGAAGCCTTGAGCGTGCTCTCCATGTCGCGCTGGATGGATGTTTGCCGTTCCGTGAGCTCTGACATCATATTCGGGATCCGCTCTTCGAGTGTCTTCACCGAGTCCGTCAACTTGCGCAGATCCAAAGTGTTCGTCCGCGTGCCAAGACCCGAGTTCACCCGCGACATCTCCTCCGCAATCTTGGAGAGCTCCGACTTGAGGGATGCATCGACATCCTCAACGGCCTTCTTCTCCGTCTGCAAGCGCTCCCTCAACTTCTGGGGGGATTGAAGGCGCAGCTTGCCGGTGCCCGCGGGCTTGCCGGGACTCGTGGAAGGTCGAGGGATGGAATCAGTTGAATGGCTACCGGTCCCGATAGGACGTGTCGGCCTAAGCGTAGGAATATTCGATGTAGACAGGCCTCTGCCGTGCCCCTTAGGCGTGCTTTTGGGTGTGTTCTCTCGGTCAAGAGGTGCAGGTGTGTGGGGAGTGTGGAAGGTGTGGAGTGGATCTGGTGACGCAGGGTTTTCCTTCAGGCGTGGCGAGACCATTCGAGGAGACCGCAGACTCTGGGACGTCGGGCTTATCGGTATCCTTGAGGGGGACGGCATCCTTGGCGTCGAGTTGAACTTCTCTGAGGTCTGCTTGTTGATACGTAGGGGCATCAAAGCTTCCTCAATCTTCTCCTGCGGGTCGTCAATCGTCGCCGCAGACATCAGACTCCTCAAATCCGAAAGTGAGCTGCGGCGCTTTTTCTTGGACGACTTGACGGGTGTTTGCTCGACCTCTGGCTCGCCAATCGTCTCCAAGCGCATGTCTAGTCGCTGCGAGCTGGTTGGCCTAGGAGCCTCATCGAACGCGCCGGCCAACGGCGGCCTGTCGCGAGATCCAGGCCGCCTCAACTTGTTCGGGCCAGGTTGTGTGCCTGAATCTATGGACCTCGCCCGTCCGGAGGTCATCTTGGATAAGCTAGAGCTCGATGAGGCATCCGCCGACGCAGGGTGACGGCTGTGTTTGCTAAGCGTGCGCCAGACGGAAGGCCGTTCCGAGTCGTTCTTACTGTTTTGTCGCAGCAAGGTGTCGAAGCCAAATTTTCGGCGAATCGAAGATGTGTTTGAAGTCAGTGAGCCCGTATGTGACTTTCCGCTTCGAGAGTTCATGGACTCGAATGCTTGCTGCACGGTCAGGTGAATGCTGCTAGGATCCTCGAAGATTCTATCGCAGTCTTCGACAAGTCGATCCAGGAGGTTGATGTAGTTTTGTGCCGTGCCATCATGGACCAAGAGTTCCGCGAACGACACTGTCAGAATGCCCCGATCACCGTCGTTACCGCAGCCATCGAGCAAGTCAGCCAGGAGTTTGATGAGAGCCGTGAATGCTCTTTGGTTTTGCGGCGCCATCTCCTTGAACATGAAGTTGACAAAGTCAGCAAAGTTGCCCGGCACCTGTCGGTTCATTCGCTCTAGCAAGGTGTCGAGCGCTTGCTTCGTCATAATAGGGCCCATCTGCTCGCACCATGCGATACGAATGAACTTCTCAAAGGCCACGAAGATGACGTCGGCACCCAGCTCTGACGATGCTTCGAGGTCAAAAGGGCTCTCGATGAGGCGGTTGTAGAGGTCGTTGACTGAAAGTTCATCTGCCACTGATCGGTTAAGCAGCATCCGGCCAACAATGCTACCCTTACGAGACTGCAGGCTGGCAACGTATCCCGTAAATGTCTGTTCCAGCCGCACAAGAGGATTCTCGGGTCGGTCATCACCGCTCGTCTTGATACCGTCCTTGCCTTTCGCGGAGCCAAAGATGGAGCCCTGATCGCTATTTGCCCGTGATGCAGGCCGGGGAGGGAAGAGGTTGGTAACGGGTGTGCGATTATGCTTAGGCGGGCTATGCGCCTCCGAATTAGTGGAACCTCCCCAAATGCTGGAGAAGAGCCCCTTGACGGGTGACGAGGCGAGGAAGGACCTCGTCTTCTCTGCCCTGGTCATGAGGGGAAGGCCCTTCAAGATCTTAGTGTAATACGAGACGAGTGCGGGCGCTAATCGAAGATTCGAGGCGTTGAACTGCATGCTGAGCAATTGAATGACTGAGAACAGAGTTAGCATATTTCAGACAAGTTGAATCATGTTGCTTACTTCGTCGAGTGAGGGTTGGCAGGAAGTCGTCGAGTGCCACGTCGTCAGCAAACTGCTTACCGTTCAACCCGGCAGTCTGCATATTCACCCGCTTCAAATCACCACTCCTCACATTTACCGTGATCTCAACACCGTAATGGCCGATAGGTGCTCCCTTCGTACCCTTCTCGTGGTCGATGACGATGCGAATCGGTGCAGGCTCCCTTCTGCCTTCGATCAACTGGTCGGCGCCCTCCTGGAAGACAGCAGCGAAAATCCCTAGGTTGTTGTCTGGCATTCTGATAGAACGAAGAGACCAGCAAGGATTCTCGCGCTCTTTCTCGGGAAATCGGCCTTCAACTCGGGCCTTAACGATATCCTCCGTCCATTTTGACGCCTTGGCTTCGAAGGTCTCTTCCAGCAGAAAACATCTTGATGTGACGGCTGTGCCTGTCACCCATTCTCCAGCATGCGCGCCCTTCATTTCTTGTGTTGAAGTCATCCAAACCAAGGTGCCGTCTGCTGACTCGGTAAATCGCACATCCGCCAGGTTATGCCAGCCGGTGAAGGCAAGTTCGTACGACGCCTGGCCCCCAGCGGCGTTCGTCATGGACATGAGAAGCCCGGCGGCGGAAGGTTTGTCAATCTCGCGCAGGAGATCCCGTCCATTCATCGGCCTCGGTCCCAGTTTCTTCAGGATGACGAGGCAGTCTGAGAAAAGAAGGAAGATGCCGGCTCGTTCCGACATTTGCGATGGGTCAAGTTGACGGTAGGGCGCTGGTAGCTCAACAAAGTCTGCCGCGAGAACCAATCTCCCCTGGGGGTCGAGATCTAGGGGCCAGCTCTCGACCAGATTTCTCAAACGACCCGTCACCTGGGGCTTGTCGGGAACTGGGTCATCCATCGAGCAGATGTTTGTGATAATGTCGCGCGCTTTTAGCATCGGTTGCAGCGCTGGATGTGTCATCGGGAGACACTGCACGATTTGATCGATGAGCAAGCTGTATCGTGGGAGACGTTGTACGGGCTCGATAAGGATGGAGCGGACGGTCTGTTCACCTTTCTGGACGACCCGTTGCCTGAAGCTCGACTGCTCATCGAGAAATGAGTTGAGCAGTGTGGGGAAATGCTGGCTTGCCCGAATGTAGTCCTGGTAGCAATCGGTAAACTTGGGAAACCATTCAAGAAATATCCTCGCAAAAGCCAACGCCCCGCTGAGATCTTTTGCCTTTCCTGGAGAACCCAGCTTAGATCCCGTCAGCGCAACTGTCGTAGTCTCCATATCCTTCAGCGCTTCCTCCTCGGTGTCGTCCATGACTGTGCGCAGCTCTTGCATGAAGGCGGAATTGATCTGCAGGATCTGATCCGCAGACTCTGGGAATAACTTTTCCAGCTCCTCCTCGGAGGGGCTCAAGCTGCTCGGATCGCGCTGCTTCGCTGATTGCCTAAACTCGTCGGCGATATGCTTGACCAGCTCATTCAGCTTCAACACATATCTCTCCTCCGTGTCGACGAGCTCCCCTAACTTCATCCTCAGCTCCACCTTTTGATCCTTGGAAAAAGACTTGCTGCGATTCAGCGAAGTTGGCTTCGACGGCGCCCTCCGTAATCTTGACGTGGGCAAAAACATAGGCTCCCCCAGCAACTTCACTAACGACGTGTACCCTCCATACTGGCGCAGTGTCGGATCCAGGATATCATCTTCGTCCTCGGGCACTTCCTCCAGATCCTCAGGCTGCAGGGGCACAATGGAGCCGGGTGGCAGCACGAAATCAATGTCCACGTTGCTCAGATGCTGCGTCTGGAGCGCCGCCTGCAATGTCTCTAGCACCTCGGCGGTGTTCTCGCTCTTGATCATGTTCTTAGCGAGGTCGGCGGCGTGCTGCTCGCCAAACAAGGCAGGCCCACTTCCTGGGCGGCGACCCCTCGTGGTCGGGTACGTGTTCTTGAGATGGTTCTTTACCACCTCGGGCAGCTCCTGGAAGTATTTGTACAGACCGAAGGCGAGGCCCCGGTAGATCTCGTCGCCCTGCCATTCGCGCGGCAGGTGGTTGACAACGGCGTAGAAGGGTGAGTTGGGCTGGATTGTCAGGCGCGGGAAGGATTGGAAGCCTGCGGGGCTGTAGACGTGGATCTGGACGCGAGAGCTGTTGAGGGTGTAGTTCGCCGTGGTAGAGGGCCCGTGGAAGAGGAGGACGGGCAGGTGGCCGAGGAGGGGATCGGCGGTATGGTAGAGGGTGAGGTGCTCGGCGGACAGTGCCAGCTCTTCCGTGACACGAACCATGGTTGGGAGCTGGCGCTGGCGCTGGCGAGAGCGAAGGCGATGCGGTCGGTGGTTCGGTCGGTCGGTCGCGTGGTCTCTTCAATATGCCCGGGTCATTTCTGACTGGCGGGCGTACAAATCCCACAAAAGGGAGAGTGAGAGTGCGAATAGGGTAAACGAATGTGATTGTTTGTAAAAAGTTGTCGAACGCGTCGGGCGCAAGTCCGTCAAGGCGGATGGCGGTCGGGATGAGTCGCAAGGACCAGGGGCCAACAACGGCGGGCGATCGCGATGCGACGAAAAAAAAAGTAGCAAATCGTAGGAGGGGCAAAAGAAAGAACAATTAGTGACGAAAAGAGCGTGATGAAAGGACGGCGAAGGCCAGTACGTCTAGCGCGTAGAAGGACGACAAGAAAGACTCGAAGCTGCAAGTTAGCAATGTAAGTTTGTGTCGGTGTGAGTGGGCTGGCGTTGAGCTCGGCCGGGATCGATTCGAGTCAAGTCGAGGTCGCAGTTGTCATGCAGTGTCCGCGGTCGGTGGAGGAGTGGAAGGCGGTGGTGGATAGATAGGTAGGTAGCGTGGTCAGGTAGCGTAGACAGGCGATAATCGGTCGCCTCCACTGCCTGAGGCGTCGTGTGTTGCCCTGCCCAGGTGGTGGTGGTGGTTGTGGTGGTATGTACAGCGACGACGGGGTTGGTGCGTGGGGCGTGTTGTTGTTTGTTTATTGAGCCCGGTGAGATTTGGAGCTGCTGCCGTTGCTGTAAAAGTCCCGAGACAAAATGCCATGTTAAAGTGAAAGGGTGCAGAGTGCAAGGCACTGCAAAGACAGGCGAATCCTGTGCCCTGCCACGCTCTTTGTTGTTGACGTCTTCGTTGACCGAGTTGCGATGCAGTGAAACCAGAAACGAAATCTCTGCGGCCGGCTCCTCACCGACAGTTCATTAAAATGCCAGATGGACAAAGAGAGACGAGTGATGGACAGATGGGAGAAGAATGACGACAAACCAGGCGCCAACGACAATGGGCACTGGCTGAGATTAAGCGAATCGACGAACGCCTGCGGTCCAGTCCTTTCTACTGCGATTGTGAGTCTCGTTTCGTTCGAGACGAGACGAGACCAGAGGCAACATACACACGATAATTTTAAAAAATTCTGAAAAGGTGGCTAGAGGAATCGACTAGTGGGATGATCTATCGACTACCATGCCTCCGTCCCTGCGGGAGGAGAATTTTTACCAACAGCTGTTCTCAGCGGTGTTGATGCTGACGGAGGTGCAGATAGATGTGCATCTGCAGAAGCTCACTTAGAGGGAGATTCTAGGCCAACCGATTTGTTACTAGGTAACACGACTGATGTGATTGATAGCTGGACTGGACTGGACTGGACATGGTGATTGAAAGCATCGAAATGCAACCACTGCCCCAACCTCTTGACTGCTCTTGACTGGTGGCTAAGATGACCATGCTCCACATCACCGATACCCGAAAGAAAGTAAACACACCAGACGCGACCCGCTTGCCCTCTTCTGGGCTCCTCCCATCCAGCAACACCCGCAGCCTTAAACAAGGAACTTGGCCCTAAAAAAAGCTCGGATGGCCAGTGCGCCCAATCATTTCCCGTGCGGCCCACTACAACCAGATTGACCCCTGTCACATAGTGGAAAGGGCGGGCGGGCGGGGGAAATAGGGCAAAGGAGGGAGGAAAATAAGGAGATCCTCCAGCCAAATCACATCAGCAAATTCGAATCTGGATCATCGACGGGAAACTCACAGGCCAGAAGCCGGACCCCCTCCCCTCCCTGTCTGCTCACCCAACTTATCCCCGCACCAGTTAGACGACATCTGATTCGAATTCAATTCCCTCCCGCTCCAGTCCCGAACTGCACGCAATCCACAACCGCACACGTGTGAATTTCTCACTGATAGTGAAGTGAACTGACTCAAAGTCAACACGTGTATATAACATACCAGCGGTCAAGCCATTCCGAAACAAGCAAAGGGTCAAACAAACGAGAGGACGACAGCCACAGAGAAAATAATAATGTCTAGCCAAGACGCCGGCATCCCCTTGACCCATGCCCCCGACGGTCGCGGCTACAAGCTCATTGAGCTGCCCCCTGAGCTCGAGGCCCTGCTCAGTGCCGCAGATGCCCCGGTGTAAGTCGCCCTTCCTCCATGTGCATCTGTGTTCGCTGCTGAGCCTCATCGCGACGTCCACCTACCTAACTGCAACCTCGGATCCTAACTACTCGCTGGCGTTCTTCTACTTAATGGACGAGACCGATCCGCTTACACTCATTAGGATCACGCTCACATCGACCCCGGCCACGGCCATTATGAGGACCCCAGACAAGACCTACAAGCTCCTGCAGAAGAACACGTCCAATTCCCTCGTTCTCCTTGGCCCTCATTCCACTGCATCTTCAGCCTCAGACATTCCAAACCAAGGTCTTGCCGCCGTTGCCACCGTCCGCGAGACCGTTGAGCTGGTTGCTCAGACCGAACCTCAGACTATTTCCAACCTGAAGAACACGGGCAGCAAGGGTAAATGGCATGAAAAGTTCGGACGGGGGCGGTAATTCATCGACATCGACATGTTGTTTTTTTTTTTTTTTTTTTTTTTTTTTTTTTTTTTTTTTGGGGGGGGGGTTTTATTTTAATGAAAGAAT
>JAOQIF010000666.1:15300-49803 GCA_026260285.1 Colletotrichum sansevieriae | reverse complement strand
TGGGGCCCCGGGGGCCGCGGCCCTTAAAGGGGGGGCCCCCCCCCCCCCCCCCCCCCTTTTGACAACATGGAGTGATCAGCATTGACTCCATAGCTTGCGAGAGCGTTGCGGAGTCTTTGGGAACCCGACAACAGCAGCATACCCTTTCACCGAGCCCATCAAATTTGTTTCGTGGATGCAAAGAACCGGTCACCGCGAGGGGAGCGCACTAACGGCTCATTACTTACTTTCAGACCACCGAGCTGTTAAGTGGAGTAATGCAAATACTCAGGTGTGGTTTTGGCGTGAGAAGGATCAAAGTGTTGGCTTGGACCATGAGGCTATTCAGACGCCAACGAGCATGACGTGGTGCTGATCATCCCTTCCGGGACACCTGCCTGTCAGACTCCAGCTTAGGCGGCCGCAGAAGTCGAGTCCGTGGGAAGGACTTTGGGGTTTTTCTCTCCATATTCCATTGTCTCAGGCACTTTCACATTCGGCTCAGGCACACACAATCCGGGGTTTGGCGTCTGCAAAACCCCCACCCCCCGTCCGTAGGGCTAGGCAGCAGGCGCCGTCACATCGCATTGTGATCAAACTTGCGCACACGGTCGAATGAAGTCGTGCGGACGGCGACGCGCATGTGAGCAACCCTCTTCCCGACTTCCCGGCTCATGATGCCTCCTGCCGGCGGCGCAGTCAACCGCCCAGCCCTACATGGCGGAAGATACCGTCCTCAACTTGTCAAAACCCTTCATGTTCCTTAGCGGGATCTCACCACTGACTCCCTCCCCGAAGAAGCCGCGCCAGAGTTGTCAACATCCCCAGTCAAAGCGTCCACTTTCCTGTCTCGAGAGCCGTGCATTTCTCTAGGACCAAACCCCTGACTTCAGTGAATGGTGCTAGGCCGCACCAAACGGCCGGTTTCTGGGAGGTGCTGAGGGCCGTCCCATCGTGGGGCCCGCTCTCGACGGGCATGCCCTCGTCGGGGGTTTTTTCCTCGCTTGGGTCGTAGCCCAGGTCTTTGCTTTTTCGTCGTCGGTTCGGCTCGCTGTGAGGAAAGCAAATTGGCTTGACGGGATTGAGGCGGCCGCCCGGTGTCCCTGGGGAAGGGGAGGGGGGCCATTGAGTATGGGTTACTGGTTTGGGACTTTGGTGTTGAGGCAGAGGCGATCGGATAAGGAGTTCGGTATCTGTTCACTACGGAGCAGGACGTCTGGCGATAGCTGCTTGTCTGTATGACGTCGGGCCTGTCGCCTGTGCTTGGTCTCTTGTTTCTGGAAGTTGTGATATTCACTGCTTCTTACTCTTGATGGTGTCTTAGATGTTGTAGGAGGTCCGATGAATGAGAGGCGTGTTAGGAGCCTTATGTGGATTGGCGTCAAGTGACTCAAGCTTCGAGGATTTCGTAGTGACTATGAAGTTGAAGGCTCTACTCTATCAAGGCGGCAAGCAACTGGTTGATGAAGTGGTCGAGAAAGTAATCGAGCCAGTCGCCTCGATAATAAGGCTTTCTTGGAGAACTTATACAGGAGGCGATTGCTGAGAGACAGAGCTTTACTGACGGATGAGCAGCCGTTCTCGTCAGTTCTGTTTTGCGAGTATTCAACACAGATGATTTTCACGTAGAGGCTCGTCTTTGTCAAGTCTTTTACTTTAGATGTTGGAGACTTGGATGGACGTGATTGAACTGGCCCCTCAAGTTGTCTACCCGGATACTGGAGGCGCGTTTATATCCCTCGACTTCACGACGGCGATGAACGCCAGGAAGACCGACGTGGGATCAGCCCGGCGGAATCTCGCAAGTCTATGGGTATGATTGAGACGCACATCCGAATGGTCATCAACCTGATCACGAAACGGACCCTCAGTGGCAGATTTCCACCGGAAAAATTGGATAAACGACACATGAGTCCTCGCGCAAAGGCTGAAAAGATTTATAAATGAACATCCTTGCTGGGTGACAAAGGAGCACACAAGACAGTTGTCGAGAAATCTCGGAACACTATCATTCCTCTTTTGAAACACTTCTGTCTGCGCACTTTACTGATGTTTCGGGGAAATTTAGTCAAGTTGGATTCAGTAATGAAGTTGGGGTTCCAAACAGAGACGAACAGCTGGATGCTGCGATCGTGGTCATTTGAACCTATAAAAGATATGCAACTATTCTCGGTTACCTCTCACAAACCGCCATCCCCTGAGCTTGATTATCTCCAGACTTAATCCTCGCTCTGTGAGATCAATTCAAGTATGGCAAGTGTCTTCTTGGCTTGAGCTGTCTCTCGTTTCTCGTGCTCCCTCTCCTTCCTGTTGTTAGATCGATATACTCTGTCAAATTTATGTGTGCTTCATATTTCATTGCGATAGAAGAACTGTCAACACCGGAGATGACGTAGAAGGGAAGGGTTAACTACCACAGGATCTGACGCGGAGAGCGCAACGCCTTCCCAGATCTAAAACCATACACTTCTGAGCTCTGACTTAGTAGCATGACTGTGGACATGATGAATTCCCCAGAAAGGACTATGCGAAGCCTGAATGGTTGTGATGCAGAGATTTTCTCGAGTGAGAAGACTATATGTTGCTATCGTGAATTCGAACTCTCCAGCCCTGCCTGTACTACGAACTTGCCGAGCCACTCTACGTGACTATCTTATGCTCTATCGCCACTATTGATAGGTTCTGAACTGCTTTCTGCCCAAATCATGAATGCAAGTGGTTTGGCAGGACGTTCTGCAAGAACTCGATAGACGAACTGGTGGCGCAGCCTGGACAGCGCTTCAAATGTCGTTTTGCTTGAAAAAGGGGCAGAGGTCCCGCGTTTCGAGATACCCGTCGCAAGCAATTTTTTCGAATGCAGAACCCTTTCCGCTGGTGGCCATGCGGTCATCCGTACTGAAAACCGTAGGGAGGGCGGCGCAATAGGCCGCCTTCACAATCCAGCGTCTTCGTACCTCTACAAATGCAAAGCCGTTTCCGTCAACTCTAGTCTGGGCGTATCATGATGATTCTCACATGGGAAACCAATATATACGACCTGCAAACTTCATTAGTCATATTGCCGGGGTTGTAATAGACGCACCAATGCTGAAGTCACGAAGAAAGTCACGGCCAAATCACATAATCTGATGTGTCGGCTGTATACAAGTTCTCCGAAGCAGGCGAAAGCACAAGGCCAAAGCTAGTGGCCGTTGGTGTAAATCACATGAATCCATCTTTAAAATCAATCCTTCCGTAGCCAATGATACCAGCCGCACGAGAAAGACGGTGACCAAAGGTAGGTACAGGCCGATGGTGCTTTCATGCCAATACTTCTGTATCTCTTTTCATAACCGCAATCTTTTGCGATAGATACTTCACGACTGAAAATTTCCGGTGTTTCAGCATTAGTCCAGAATCGGTGGCCAGAGATTGAGATAATGGAGGGGGAATCGGCTTAGTGCTACAGAATGTGTCGGACAACTTGACGGAGAGCCAATGGATACGGTGCCTCATGGGGTATTAGTCCGTTGCGCCCGAGAAATGCGATTTACACGCTTTTTTCCATTGCTTCATTTTGAAGATTCCCTTCTTCGCAAAAGTTTCGAATCTTTCACTTGCTCGAGCAAAGAACTGGATGGCACATCTGCACGCCCACCGTCTTCATACTGACCGTTGATGTCTAAGATAGACAAGACTAGGATCACCAATACAATTTGGATCGATCCCAAGGGCAAACTATTGTCATGGTCACTCAACTAGCCACGTACAGTCGCCATCGTAAGCAAGGCAGACAACTCGCGCAGGTGTCTTCGGTCCCCCGAGATTTCCTTGCTTGAGTCGGCTATTTTTTATGTTAAAAATTTGGATTATTTAATGAAGGGGTTCTCTGCCCGTCTTGTTCATGCTAGATCTTTTGCTATCTCTACTTGTTTCTGCTGACGTCTTGGTTCCTGTTCCTCTCTGAGTCCGATGAAAATCCGCTGGTGCTTCTATATACTACCCAGGCCAAATACTCGCGTGGTATTACATCCAAATAACCAGACAAGAACAGAACAGAATTACGACAGTCAGCCTTTAGTAAAGCAGAAACCTTTGCCTTCTATATTCCTTTGCCAGAAAGAGTACGCGAATAACGTTAGGGGTTAATGCCCTCAAGTAGGAAAGCAAGCGCGCCTCGGTAGCCTTATTAAGCATAAAGGTCTTGAGCTTATGATAACATCGCTTGCTTGCATCTGGCTAGATTTGGCTTTTCTCTGGGACACATATAGGAGTATCTTAGTGGATATCATTTGAGGCGCCCGTTCAAACGATGTCTCAGGCGTGTCCACTTATAGGTCGGATTCTGATGGTCTTCGAGGATCACGTTTCGTGAGCACCCAGTTTTAACTGCCAGACACATAGATCTTGTAGTCAATGACCGTGTTTGCCTCATTATTCGAGTACAATGGCAGAATAGAGGGATGACAATGTCAGCCAGGGACCCGCACAATGGAATTATACCTGACACTTGTAGGCCCATCCATGGCAAGATTATCACGATTCTGAGAAGATAGCGACAGATGATGTTGTAAATGCGTCACTTCGGTATTCAGCACGGTGATTAATTAATTCGCGTAGATTGCGGCTGCGTTGGACGGTTTTGGGATCTGGACCTGAATCATTTTGTGAAATACTTGCAGCTTGCAGGGCGTGACTGTTGTTATTTAAGCATAATTTTCCACTTCTACACAACTTACTACGCCTCGAGCTAGTCCTTGAGTTGCTGTATGACTTGATTGTCTCCTAATAGGAATGGCACGCCCACCGTTGAATGGCCGAGTATTAATTACAGTGATGGAAGGCTTTGGCGTTGATGGTTGATAGTGCTTTCAATCGATCACGAGGAGCTTCTTGTATCTGGAAATGTATGCCGGACAAATGCGCTCTCACTCAATGACGAAGTATATTCACCTGAGTGGATGATCCATCTATGTTTCGAACTGCATTGGTCATATTCGGGTGAATAGACAGACTCAGGATGTTCTCTCTCATATGAGTCGTTTTCCCGGCTAGACGTTTCCCATAAGCCAACTAAGACTCAGTTAGCTGTCATAGGTTGTCTGCAGTCCGCAAGTATGTATTACCCGGTCAGTAGTTCCGCACAGGGAAATTTCTCTCCAAGACTTGACAGCACACAAACCTGCAGCATGCTTCGAAGCCAACGGAAGGAATACGACGATACTCCCAGCCAACCCCGCCCCGCGGATCTACAAACGGCATGCCCCCGCAGATTCGCTCCAGACTTACCCCGACCTCAATCTGGAGGACACGCGGGGAAATTCAATCCAGCTCCCAGCCCCGCCAAGATCTTTTAACCCAATTTATAAAGACCACCACAACCACCCTTGAAAAAGAGAGATGCCTTCCACACACGACCTCCAACCTGGCACAGCTCATAGAAATCATTCACGATGAAGCGTTCACTCTGGCTCGCTTTGCTCCTCCCACCATGGAGCTCCGCCAATAACCCATCACGACCCTGGGAATCTCATATCAACAGCCCCTCTACACGCAACGTCCTCCCAAAACAAATACACGCAGTCTCTGGCGAAGCACAAGTAACAACCGCCCAGAATGGGACTTACACTCTTTCCCTCCAAGCAGGAGGCCAAGTCTCCCTCGACTTCGGCTACGTGGGCGGTCTCCTCTCAATGACAACCTCGTCCTCGTCACCCACTACCCAAAAAGAAGAAGGCCCTCACTTCTCCCTAGCCTTCGCCGAATCCCCATCTTTCGTCCGCGCAATCTCGGACGATACGGGCGCAGTCCCAACCCAAGACTACGACAAAGCCCTCAACGTCACCCTCTCCTCCCCGGACCTCTCAACTTACACGATGCCCCCCGAGCGTTTTCGCGGCGGCTTCAGGTTCGTCACGGTCCGCGCCTTTGCCGCCGTCAACATTTCCAACATTGTTTGCCATCTCGGCTACTCCCCGTCCCAGGAAGACCCCAGCGTTTACTCGGGCCACTTCTACACCCCGGATGACGATCTCCTCGTGCGTGCATGGTACGCCGGCGTCTTCACGGCCCAAACCAACATCGCGCCCCCCAATACCAGCCGCTGGCTGCCGCAAGTCAAAGACGGATGGGCGTACAATGCGACGTTGGGCGTCGAAGGCCCCATGCTCCTTGATGGCGCGAAGCGCGACCGCGCCGTGTGGCCCGGGGACCTCGGCGTGGCGGGCACCACGGCGTACCTCGGCCTCGGCGACGTGGGACTCGAAGCCGTGTATTACGCGCTCGAGACCATGTTCCTGTACCAGAACGCCACCACCGGCGCGCTGCCCTTCGCGGGTCCAACGACGGTATCCTGGCGCGGCGGGGCAAGAAGTGATACATATCACGCCTGGACGCTCATCGCGTGCTTCAACTATGCCATCTTCACCACCGACTCGGTATGGGTCGATGCGCATTGGGGCAAGATCGCGGCGGGAGTGGGATACATCCTCCGAGCTCTCGACAACGACGTCGGACTCGCGGAGCAGGTTGAGAAGAACGACTGGGCGCGCCTTGGAGGCGGGGGCTTCAACAGCGCACTCAATGCTCTCAACTACCACGCCCTCGTCTCTCTTTCGTCCCTGGCGGCAGACACGGGTCGGGAATCTCAGGCGGAAACATGGTCCGCCGCTGCGGCGAAGCTGAAGACAGCATACAACACCGTCCTCTGGGACGAGAACGCCTCGCTCTACCGGGACAACGAGACCGCCGCCGGCGCCCTCCTGCACCCTCAAGACGGCAACGCACTCGCGCTGTACTACAACCTCACGATGTCCCCGTCGCAAGCCTCATCCGTATCTTCTGCCCTCACCAAGAACTGGAACGCCATCGGGCCTGTAACGCCAGAGCTCCCGGACACGATCTCCCCCTTCATCTCCAGCATTGAGATCCTCGCACATTACACCGCTTCGAAACCCCGTCGTGCACTGCGATTAATGCGTCGCATGTGGGGCCACATGCTCGATTCACCTCTCATGACAGGCGTGACGTTGGTTGAAGGCATGTCTGCCAACGGGTCCCTATACTACCGCTCCCAGCGCGAATATAACTTCGACGCAGCGTACACCTCGCTCTCACATAGTTGGTCCACGGGGCCGACGCAGGCGCTGAGTTTCAAGGCTGTTGGGCTGGAACTTATCGGGTGGAAGAAATGGATTTTCAAGCCTGCGTTGGGGGATTTAATGAGTGCGAGGGCGGGTTGGACGGGTTGTGGCGGCGAGTTTGGTGCTGTCGTTGAAGCAAAGGGAGAAGTGATTGAGGCTGAGGTTTGGAGTCCCGATGGAACCACGGGCACAATTGAAATGAACTGTGAAGTTGTGCTGCTTAATGAGAAGGTGGTGGATGGAAATGGAGTTGAAGGTGGGAGGAGGAAGATTAGAGGGGAAAGATGTCGTCAGTTTGGTTGTTGATAATTCAGGGATGCCAACCAAGTATGGAAAGAATGCTGTGACTACAGGCTATTTGCGACGCAACTGGTTTCACAAGCTGTCGAAACCAAAACTCATTGTCTAGGATGACGCATGGGTTCTGCCAAGTAAGTACTTCGAGCATTAGACATTCAAAAAAGCTGCCCCCTCACGGGATTGAACCGTGGACCTTCGCATTATCACAGGTTACGAGTGCGACGCTCTACCACTGAGCCAAAAGGGCTTGTGAACTAAGCGTTTATGCTAGCCTATACTCCACAAGAGGCTGTATCGGGACCACTCTAAGTGGTCCTAGCGCTAATGGGGTTTGTGGGGGTCCTGGTATCTCCCACAAGCCTGCGAAGGTGCTGGTTGAGCGAGGTCAAAGGAGTTTGCCGTGAAACGGCCAAAATGAAGGATCAGTATCCAGCTGTTCCTCAAAGTTCTGAGGTTTGTTGCTTTACAAGCAGAATGTCCATGAACATGGGCAAGATTCACCCAGTCACATTACTCTCACACGTTGAAGCGATGTTGTCTTGACGTTCCAATTCTGTGATTCTACCTCATCTGTCTCATGATCATGACGGGCTAACTAGAATACACCCATGCATCTAAGATGGGGGAATTACGATAACATTCCAAAGTCATTAAAACCGAAAACCGTCCAACTCCGAATGAACTTTTCTCTGGTATCCGTTATCCCGAAATCCCTTAGTCAACCTCCTCCATGGCGCTGTCGCCAGTCTCAACGGCAGGCGCGTCGGCGGCGGGGGCACCCTCGGTCTTCTCCTCCTCCTCATCGATGTTAAGGCCAAGCTGGACGAGCTTGTGAATGCGCTCGGCGAAGCTAGCGGGCTCATCAATCGTGAAGCCAGAAACCAACAGGGACGTCTCGAAGAGGAGCTGGACGATAGACTTGACGGTACGGTCGCTCTCGCCATCCTTCTCGACCTTGTTCTTAAGCTCCTGGATGATGGGGCTCTTGGGGGAGATCTCGAAGGTCTTCTTGGAAGACATGTAAGAGGACATGGAGGTGTCACGGAGGGCCTGGGCCTTCATGATACGCTCCATGTTAGCGGACCAACCGAACTGGCCGGTACGGATGGCGCAAGGAGCGCCGACGAGCTTGTGGGAGACGACGACCTTCTCGACCTTGTCGCCGAGAACGTTCTTGAGGGACTTGGCAAGACCCTCGTACTCCTTCTCCTCCTTTTCGCGCTTCTCCTTCTCCTCATCGGTCTCCTCGAGCTCGAAGTCCTTGGTGATGTCCACAAGCTTCTTACCTTCGAACTCCTTGAGCTGAGTCATGGCGTACTCGTCAATGGGGTCGACAAGGAAGAGAACCTCGAAGTTCTTCTCCTTGAGCGAGTCAAGGAAGGGAGACTTAGTCACAGCCTTGATGGACTCGCCAGTGATGTAGTAGATGTTCTTCTGGACCTCAGGCATGCGAGTGACATAGTCGGAGAGGGAAGTGAGCTCATCACCAGACTTGGTGGAGTTGAAACGGAGGAGCTTGGCCAGAGCGTTGCGGTTCTGAGAGTCCTCGTGGATACCAAGCTTGAGGTTCTTGGAGAAAGCAGAGTAGAACTTATCGAACTGCTCCTTGTCCTCAGCGATCTCCTGGAAGAGCTCAAGAGACTTCTTGACGATGTTCTTCTTGATGACCTTCATAATCTTGTTTTGCTGGAGGGTCTCACGAGACAGGTTGAGGGGAAGATCTTCAGAGTCAACAACACCCTTGACGAAGCCGAGCCATTCGGGAATTAGGTCGGTTGCGTCGTCGGTGATGAAGACACGACGGACGTACAGTTTAATGTTGTTCTTGGTCTTCTTGGTCTCAAACAGGTCGAAGGGAGCGCGCTTGGGAACGAAGAGGATGGCGCGGAACTCAAGCTGACCCTCGACGGAGAAGTGCTTGACGGCCAAGTGATCCTCCCAGTCGTTGGACAAGGACTTGTAGAAGGAAGCGTACTCCTCCTGGGTGATGTCCTGGGGGTTACGAGTCCAGATAGGCTTCTGCTTGTTGAGCTCCTCCTCTTCGATGGAGGTCTCCTTGACCTTCTTGGTCTTGGGCTTCTTTTCCTCCTCCTCGTCGTCGACCTCCTCGATCTTGGGCTTCTTGTCGTCACCCTCCTCGGTGGTCTCGGTGGCATCCTCATCGGGAACCTCCTTCTCGGTCTCCTTGGTGACGTGGAGGTAGATGGGGTAGGAGATGAACTCGGAGTGCTTCTTGATGACCTCCTTGATCTTGGCCTCGTTGAGGTAGTCGGTCTGCTCATCTTTCAGGTGGAGGATGATCTTGGTGCCGCGGCCGAGGGCCTCACCCTCAGTGTCGGGGGTGATGGAGAAGGTGCCGCCGGCGGACGACTCCCAGATGTACTGCTCGTCATCGTTGTGCTTGGAGATGACGGTAACCTTGTCGGCAACGAGGTAGGCAGAGTAGAAACCAACACCGAACTGACCGATCATGGAGATGTCGGCACCAGCGGTGAGGGCCTCCATGAATTGCTTGGTACCGGAGCGGGCAATGGTACCGAGGTTGTTGACGAGGTCCTTGGTGCGGTGTTAGGATGGAGAAATGGGTGATAAAATGGGTGGGGCGGGTGACTTACAGCCTTAGTGAAACCAATACCAGTATCGCGGATGGTGAGGGTCTTGTTCTCCTTGTCGGGGATGATATCGATTCTCAGGTCCTTGCCAGAGTCAAGCTTGCTGGGGTCGGACAGGGACTCATAGCGAATCTTGTCCAAGGCATCGGAGGCGTTGGAAACAAGTTCACGCAGGAAGATCTCCTTGTTTGAGTAGACGGTGTTGATGATGAGAGACAGGAGCTGAGAGATCTCAGCCTGAAACTCGAAAGTCTCCGGGGAAGACATTGTGAAGGTGTTTGAGGGTATCTAAAGGCGTAACAGTCGTGATTCTGAGAAAAAGTGTTAGCTGGCGTTGGCAAACGATGGGTGGCGGTAAGCGGTGGGTGATCAGATGGCGGGGTAGAGGGGTCCCGGAGAATTCGCAGTGCATCCGGGAGCTAGAACAACAAATGCAACTATTTTTCGGTGGAAGGATAGAGAAATGCAATTGGAACACTCGTTGACGAGGCTGACACTTGATTGCGCAGCCCAGCACAGGCAGAATTCGGGAAGCGAGGTGTGGCGTTCGTCGATGGCGAGACTGGAGGATATGCAAACGCAAACGTACCTTTGGGAACAAATTCTCTACGATGCCGCAGTTCTTTGGCTGCTCTGATCGAGATAGAGATGAGTCTTCAACAGAGAAGAGCAAAATGGGGAGGTTTGAGGAAGAAGAGAGATGTGATGTGAGTAAAAAGAGGTGAAAGAGAGAAGGCTTGGGGAAGAGTCGAGGGCTAAAAAAGAAACGGCCGTCTGGCCTAAGCAGCGACGCTCACCCCCAGCTCAGAAATTCTATACGATTCCATCACCTCCAGGCCTTCCAGACCCTTCTCTGATTCGCTTGCCCTGCCACCACAGCAACCGTGCGGGGATGATGATTGGCCAGGTTTAGGCCACCCTTGTGGGACTGGGGTCCTTCTAGATAGAAAAAAAGAGAACAGGAAGGCGCTTTCTGCTTTGCCTGCTATTGCCCATTGCCTGCCTACCTAGGTACCTTGTTCCTGCCTGCATGATTCCGGCTGCCTTTTGCCATTCCCTTTTCTCTACTGCGTGAGGTAGTACAGCGTGCTTAGCATTGATCAAGATCCATTGGTGCTGGCAGGACTGGGACCAGGTGCAGCAGGCAGGCGCACGTAAGGTAGGTAGATAGCCATAAGACAGGCAGTTTCCGTATGAGCAACTACACCTGCACCTGCATCTGCATCTGCCTTTGCCTTACCTTCTATCTACATCCTTGCCCCTCAACCTGTGGCTACTTCCTTCCCCTCTGTGGAGAAGTCCATCTGAGCGTTTGCCCTCTTTTTTTTTTTTCTTTCTTGGGCACTTCCACTCGCAGTCCTGCCTGCCTGTCGCCATTACCCCTCCTTCGATTCTTCTTCTTTCTGTTTGCGAATGCCCTCAGGCGTTCACGAGATTTCCATCTGCTGCTGGTCGCTTCGATTGTATTCGCGGCTAGTGATTATAGCTGTATCCGGCCTTGTGCGGGCCGACAGGCATCGCCTCCACTGCCGACTCTGATGCCTAGGCAGGTAGGTAGCTCAGCGCCCACCTTACTGCTGAAGTAAGGTACATGCAGCGCCGTGGTCAGCCCCAAGGTCCCTTGGAACCCAAGTCCCTGAGTTCCACCCCGCCCTCGCGCGAGGCTGAAAAAAAGTGAGGCGTTCTTCCACCTTTCTTCCATCTTCCCCATATCCAGGGCCACGTAGATCACATGCATCGGGGGCCATGATAAGAATCTGTCTGCCTTTGACAACGCATCAGTCCGTCCATGGTTTTGGAAACACTGACAGACAAGGCCAGCTATGGCACGGTCCCAATCTTGTTGCGACACTGACAGCATGGTCTGGCTGTTTCCAGACGACAAATTGATATTAAAGTTCTCAGCCGACTCAGTCGAAAACCCTGGCTGTGTCAGTGGGCACCCAGCAATCACAGCCAAAAGCCAAGCTGAGTAAAGCAACCCCGTAGCTCATCTTTTCTCAATTGCCCGTGTAACACCAACTTTTATGCTCCATTCAAAGTTCAAGGAATTAGCCACTACCTGATTCTTAACCTTCCTACAACCAAAGCGTACTGTATAAAAGATACCTAGCGGCGAATGACGTCTCTCAATCTAAATCCAGACCTTCCTTTTCCTTCTCATCCCACATCAGCTTGCCGCAGTAGGCAACACATAACCTCGACCACATGCCCCGCATCGAAAAGATAGTTCTAGAAACCAGAGTCTGTAACCAAGGGAACAACAAGACCAACCTTTATCGTACTTCTTCTCGGCAGGGCTGCGTATTCCCCTAGATCCACGTATACTCAGGATACCCTTCCTACCCAGTAACCCAACTGTGATTTACACATAATCAAGAACTGCGTCCGGCATCGTCAACGCCGGGCAGTGGTCCACCTCTCACCAAACAACACCCACCCCATGCCCCGCCTCCGCCTCCACAACCCGGACGAACGGCTCCTACAACGCCGCCGGCACCGCTCCGGTAATCGTTCACGTGACCGGAATGCCTCGGTGCCCTACAAACGATCCTCAAACGACCACAATGAAACGACCACACTGCATGCGTCGTGCTCGTCGCCCGGGCTTGCTGGAAGCCTTGTTCGAATGGCCAGCTGGAGTAGAAACACCCAGCTATCTTCTCGGGATTACAACACATAAATTCTCCCTGCTCATCATCATGCCAGCATGAGCACCATGGCTTTGGGACGTGAGAAACTCACCAAGACGTCATCAACGGACCCAATCCCAAACGCACCGCTCATAGTTCTAAGCACATTCTCTCCTTCCCACGGCACTATTTCTGCAATGAAAGGCATCCTCACAACACCACCTCTTGAAAACCCCTTCAACTCTCCCTTTCCAACACTCTAACAGTCTCAGAGGCAACAACAACACCGTAAGAAAGCGCTACAATGAAAACCTTTTCATCTTTCCACGAACGAGCCCCTCGATGATCCCAGATGCCTTGCGTTTATAGCATTGTTTTCAAGGCCCGGCGGGCTTCCATTCCTAGCTAGGCCTTGTGCAGATGGGCTGTAAACGAGATGACCTCGGAGCCCAAAGCCCGGCAGGATGTCGCCAGGCTTTCGCAGTATGCTGGGAAACAGAATGCGTCCGGGACGATAACAATGGCTGCCTCCGCTGGTTCGGGTCGTGACGGTTTAGGTCTTATAGGATCAGAACCGTGGTTCATGTGAAGAGCTATCTGCCAAATTTTTCGCCCTCCCCTTCTCGCCCCTGAAAATCTTACTTCCTGAGTACTCGCCTTTTTGGGTTGAAACCAATGCACCTCGACCTTCGGATCCTAACTTGACTTCATACTTCCATGTCAACCGCCACGCTTACGAAGTCCGTGAGGTCTCTCCCCTCGAAACGCAATAATCAATATAACCATACGTACCCAAAGGCGGGACACAAACGATACACTAAACCCAATACTTTCATTAAGTTAATCGTTCTTGTAAGTGACCTTGCGAGTTATACAGGTTACACAATTTGAACCAAGTCGCATTATACGCAAAAGCGACATAGAATTACCGGCCCGGCCCCCACGCCAAATAACTTCCCTCTCATTATCATCAAGAAGCAGGGCTTTTCCCTATTATACACTCTATGATCTCTATACATGGTATCTCACAGCATGCCCTCCTCACTCCTCCCTCTTCACCAACACATCGCCCAAAGTCCGATACCGCCTATCAGCATAAACAAGCCCAAACCCTTCCCCATCACCCTTTATAACCCCCTCCACCTCCCCAACGACGACAACATGATCCCTCACCCTGACCAACCCCTCCCCAAGAACCCGGCACTTCAGCACAAACAACACGCCGTTCCCCTCCAGCACTGGCGCCTCCCCATCCTCCTCAACAACCTCGATGGCCCCCGGTAGATCCCTAAACACCTCGCCCCCGACATTGCCCCTCGTAAACCACTCCGCGACCCTCGCCCCCTCGCCCCCTTCCGCCAGGACGTGTATGTTGAACCTCCCCGCCTCGTCTTGTATCGCGGTCAATGTCCGACTCGGCGTCCTCACGTTGAACGTCACCAGCGGCACGGGATCCATGCTGAGGCTGACGAAGCTCGACATGGTCATACCCCTCGGCTGGCCGTCGCGGTCCGTCGCGGTGCATACGACGACGGAGTGCGCGAGTCTACGCATCACGCCGCGAAGCTGTTCTGGTAGTTCCTCTTTCGGATCGGGGGTGTTCGCCGGTGGTTGGGCTGGCTCGGTGCGCCACGATGGCTTCGTAGAGGATGTGTGTATTGCTTGGGGGTCGGAGGAGGATATGTTACGGCCGACGTGCCATTTTGGCCTTGGTGCAAGACGAATTTGTGCTCGGAGATATTAGACATCATTGAGTAACCTCAGAGAACCAACTGAAAACTCACAACTTTCAAAAACAGCCCTCCGCGCACCCTCCCCGCAGACCCTCAACCGGCCAGCCCGGCGCAGCGCGTTCCCCAGCACAAGAGCTCCGCGCATCGCATGCCCGGTAGCATTCGCCCTTCGAAACCAATATCCTGCTCTTCCTGCGTAAGGTTTACTTTCGGACAGGAGCTAGTCGCGCGAAGAAATAAACACCCTAAACTCCTGCAGAAAGATCGCTCTCGTCATAAGTGGATGTCTAGTGAGGTGCCCCGGGATGCGGTAACCCAGAGCTCTGCGATGTGAATCCCAGGAAAAATCCCTTATCGATAAGAAACCATCAACCACCCCCAGCGCTTCATCCACACCTCCAGGTCAGGAAACCGTGCACGGAACTCCCCGGTCCCCGAACCGAATTTTTGGCCTCGCCCAGACCTTGCAGACCGAATCTCGAAGGGTATCAGGAGCTTCAACATAGCCGACCTCACGCCCCCAATTTGCCCCCGCCACACCCCCAAAAAGGCCCCCCCCCCCCCCTTCACGCTCCCGCCAAAATGACAAAACTTCCAACACATCTGCCTAGGCCATCAAGCCTGCTCACGAAGCGCCCATCCCTCACACGACCCTCAATAAGCACACCAGCAGCCTACAACGCCACGACACCGACCTCATCCTCAACCCACCTGCAATCCCGCGCCGCGACCTTCGTACCCCGTCCCCGAAGACCCTACACCTTCACCCAGGTCGTCCAGCTCTCGGACGGGAGCGCCTTCACCGTCCGCACCACCTCCCCGACGCCCCTCGTCCGATCCGCAAAGGACTCCCGCAACCACGCAATGTGGCAGCCCACCGACAAATCTCTCAAGAACGTCGAGGTCGACGAGGCCGGAAAGCTGGCTGCTTTCCGTGAGCGTTTTGGTCGCGGTTTCGATTTGGGCGCTGTCTCCAAGGAGGGCGACGACGCTGCCGCCGCCGACAAGGGTGCGAAGAAGGAAGCTGCCCCCGCTGCTGCTGCTGCTCCCGAAGAAGACCCCTACGACCTGGGCGATTTGATCAGCGGCTACGCGGCTAATTCAGGCGTTGACGAAAGCAAACTCAAGTCAAGCAAGAAGGGTGTCAAACCCAAGAACGCATCATAAGGCGGGTTAACGTAGCGGAGGAAAGATGAGAAGGGGGACTTGTACGATGGGAGGATGGGTAAAACTGTGAGATTTAGAGCGCCCCAAGGTTCCGGGCAGACGAAGCCGGAGAGGCGGATTACGGAGCCCTATACCCCCGGGGGTTCTCTACTGTCATATATGTACAACAACAACAAAAACTACCACCAAGAAAGGCTCAACACATGCGCTTGTTCCAAACCCATACGACCCCTCAAGCCGCCGCCGAATGCCTCAAACGAAGTTAACATAGGTGCCTTGCGATGTTGGGTTGACGTAAGAAATCTTTTTGCGCGGTGACTCGGCCTTCTAGTCGGAGTCGTCATTGATGGTGGCGCGAGCCCTGTCGATAGCCGTATTGCCAGGGGGCTTGCTCTGCTGGATGATGGGCGGCCGGTAGAAGACCGTCTCATCGTTTTCGGCGTCCAGCTGCATCAGGAAAGTCTCCCACTTTTCAATCAACTGCGAATATGTTAGCGTTATTAGTGTGAAATGACAGTTGGTCACTGACCTCTTTTTGCGCCTCGACCGCGCTCTCCAAAAACGTCTCAACTCCGCTCTTGAAGTCCTCGACCTTCTCCCTCTCAAAGCGATCCAGCTCTGCCCTCATCAAACGGCCCATGTCCTCAAACAAGAGCCTGGCCTGGTGGACTTTCCTTTCTACATCGGCAACCTCAGCGCTGATCTGGTTGAGTCTATCCTGCTGACTCTTGCCTTGCCGCAGTAACTTGTCCTGTGTGGTCTTCTTCTTCTGCAACTCGGACTCGGCCGAATGCCATGAGTGGAAGGCCTTTTGTCTCTGGCTGAAGGCTTGCTTGACTGAGCCAATGAGACGGATATACTCCTCGATGATGATGCCGAAGGTGAGGACGTCCTGTTGCGCTTGGCGGTCGTAGACATCACGAATAGTAAGCTGAAGCTCGGACAGCGCATCCAATGGCCCAGACAGAGAAGGTGATAGCTCAACGGTAGAGAGAGCGTGAAGTGACGCCGAAAAGTCCCCAGCGGCTTCGGCCATCATCTTACGCTGACCAACCATCGTCTCCATAGCCTTAAGCAATGCCTTGAGCTGGTTCTCGAGTGCGTCGAGGTACACCTTGCGGTCGTGGAACCACTGCACACATTAGACACATTTTCAATGGTTGCCGCGCTTGACTTACATCATCCTGCTCGACAAACTTGCTGCTGCTGCCAACGCTAATGCCCAAACTTCCAAGAACACCCTTGCTCTCGCTGGGAAGCGGCTCTCTTCGCTCCTTGTGCTTAATATCGACATTGAACGACTCGCTCTCAAGGAACAGCTTCAAGTCCGCATCGTGCTGCAGCGTAGGGTGCGCAGCCGTCTTGTTCAGCATCTTCTCAAGAGCAGCCCGACGTCCTTCGACAAAGTTGCTTTCGAAGCGACCGACGGCCTGCTTCTCCGGCGGAGGGGGCACGACGAGTCCCGGATTGTTGCCGTGGAGAGTGTTATACAGCCACAGGAAATCACGGTATCTGCGTTTGACCTCAAACTCAGACTGCTTGTAAGCCTTGGAAGATGTCTGTCGCATGTTAATGTCTACCCAATATTCAATCTCTCAGCTGCCTTACCTTGGTCCGCACGGAGTAGACGATATGTGAGCTCGTCAAATCGCCAACCTTGTGCGGGTCGCCCACCGTGATCTGGAAGGTCGGTTTGCTAGCTTGCTCCACGCTCACACTGGGCTGGGTATGCGTCTGGACGGGACTGGGATGCGCAGCCTGGACGGGAGGCGGCTGTCTCGGGCCGGAGGGGCGGTCGTACTCGTCGTCGTCGATGCGGTGCGGGTCAGCTGGACCAGATCGACGCGCCTGCTGAGGCGGCATCGTCGTGCGAATCACCATCTGCTCCTTCTGCGGTGGGACAGGCGGAGCATCTTGGCCCGCGTCGGCGCCATTGTCGGTGGCAGCGGGCGCGCCAAGGGGACCCAACGGACCAAGAGGATCATCGACGGCCTCGAGACGGGTAGGCTGGGCTACTAGGCGGCGGACGGGGCCGGATCGCGAAGGACGTGGGGCAGAGGAAGTGCTGGGAGCGTCCGACTTGGCCGAGGCCTGCGATTCCGACTGCTCGTTCTGAGGTGGCGCTTGCGAGGGTTCGGAGGTGGGTTGCGAATCGCCCCAGGGCGACTCTTCGAGGGGATCCATGCTGGCGTGTTTGCGCAGTAATCTGGATACTCGTGGAATTGGATTGGCGTCAGACGAGATCAAGACTACGCAGACGGTCGGAAGCAGAAGTTAAACGTCTGTCAGTAGGTGGTTGTGGTCACGCAACGCAAGGCAAGGCAGCACAGCACGGCCGGTTCTGGTCTTACTGACGCTCAATGCGAACGTACCAGCTGCTCCGCACCGTGTGATTCGCTGAGTCCGTTGGGAGCTTCAGCCACTTGGGCCTACTCGGGAGCCCATCAAAGCCCCTGTAGCTGCCCCAGGCCACCGCAATCATGGTGGCCCACGGGGCTCACCAAATACCGCCCAGGAAAAGGGTCCGGGGCCCTGCAGCGCTTTCGGGTCTTGACCTTTCAGTGGAGGTTCTTGAGAACCGGAAAACGCAGATCACAAGCAAGTAATGGTGTATGTCGTGAATTGATATTTGATTTACAGAGCAAGCTAGAGTTTATGCTGCCCGAGCTGGTCATCCTACAAAAGCTATGCCAGCCCTTCGTCCTCTTCCCCAACGCCAAACTGGATGGAACCAATACATTCTACCCGCCCAAATGGTTATTCGGCGGAACGTTTGATTAGCGATCGGGGTCGTAACAACCCCCGGCAACGATCAAGTTCATGCGGGTAAACTGAACCTTCATTACAGGCGTTTTCTTGGTTGGGAAGGCGCTGATCTGGTCCGGCGTGATCATGACCTCCTTGCCCTTCTTCTTGCTTCCCCCCGGAGCACTGGAACTCCCGCCCGCAGCTCCCTGATTGTTGGCGTTCGTACGCTCCGCCTGTCCTGTAGCGGCAACGATGGTGTCACTTCCTTCCTGCGCAGGTGCGGTTCCCTGTTGCTGCTGGACGACCTTATGGCCCTCTGCAGGGAGGTCGACATCCCAAACACGAACCGTGCCGTCTTGACCACCAGAAACCAAAACGCTGGATTCCACGCTGAAGCTCAGGGACCAGATGCCGCCCTTGCCGTGGCCACGAGAGCGCTTGATGCGAGCGCCCTTCTGAATGTCCCAAAAGATGATGTTTCCGCTGTTGTCGGCACTCGCAAGAATCTTGCCATTGGGGGCGCACTCAAGCGACGAGATGTAATCGGTATGACCAGTGAAGACACGGACGCATTGGCCAGTAACGACAGACCACATGCGAACCGACTTGTCAGTCTCATCAGACGCAGTGAAGACATAGGTGCCGTTGGGGTGCCAAGCGACCGCAGAAATGCTCGAATCGTGTCCGACAAGGATACGCTGAGCGGAGGCGTGATCCTGCATCCAGATACGCGCAGTCTTGTCCCATCCACCAGTCAGGAAGTAGTGTCCATGAGGACTCCAGCTAGCTCTGAGAACGGGTCCATCGTGGCCCTTGAAAACACATACGCAAGTCCAGATGTCCAAAGACCAGATACGGACAGTGCCATCCGCAGAGGATGACAGTAGCAGCTTCGATCCGGTTTCAATGGGCTGTTCTCCCTTGCCTTCGTCGCCAAATGGCGCATGCTCGAGCTTAGCGATCGCGTCTGAGAAGGAGACAGAGTAAACAGGGCCGGAGTGACCAATTAGCTTGCGGTTGTTGAACTTGAAGTCCTTTTCATCGGCTCTCTTCGATTTCAGGGCCTTGCCCTCCAGATGCCAGACGCGAATGTAAGAATCCGTCGTTCCGACGGCAACCAGCTCGTGGTCTTGTGAGAAATCCATGCATGAGACACTGCTTTGTTAGTCGCGTTCTACAAGTTGGAGGTAATAACCAACCTTCCGAGAGTGTTGTGGAATGTGAACATGCATGCGCTAACGGGAACACCGACGCCACCAGTGCGGCCCTCAATCTTGAAACGATCACGATTCTCTCTGACCTTCTGCATCTCCATCACAACGTCGCGAGCGCGGGATGGCGGAAGAGGTAGGTCAGCTCTGTTAGGACCATCCGCGCTCTCCTCGCGCTTGATCTTCCGGTCGAACTCGTCAACCAGAGTAGGTCTGCCATCAGGCGGGGGGTTGAGCGCGTCCTCGTCTGCAAGCTCTGCTCGAACGTCGTCGCGAAGATCCTCCTCCATGGGCAAGGCGCCAAGCTTGAGAGGTGCAGTCTTGTCCAACAGGTCTCGGTTCGAGATGCCGGTGAAGACCCCCGGAATACCTTCTTGCAAGTCCACTTCGTCAAAGTCTAAGTTCTGGCTACGTCGATAGATTGCCTCGAAACTGAAAGGCTCGATCGGTCCACGGGCGGTGGAGTCCACTTGGCAGAAGGTCTGAAGGATGTAGGTGATAACAGCGCCTCCGTTGTCACGCTCGCGCTCGAGGAAGTGGAAGAGATTTCCGCTAACATGCTGGTTCAGCGGGATGCGGTATTTGCTGTCGCGATACAACTTGGTCGTTGGGTTTTCCTTGGCGTGGAGGGGCAGAGTGATGGTGGAGAAGGTCTTGAGATCATCCGCGTGGATGCTCTCGAAGTAAGGCTTCAGCGTGTTGAGGAGACTCTTGGCATCCTCGGAGTATCCTTGCGTGACCAACTCGAGCCAGGAGTAGAAGAAGACTGGCCAGAGCAGCTTGTTCAGCTCGAACTGAGACATGTTAGACTGCATCGGTGCGATAGGAATTGAGGACATACCTTGTAGATGTCCAGGTTGTTCTCGACCCACTCGCGCAGCAGATTGAAGGCCTTCAGATACTTCTTGGGGCCCAACTCATCAACCTTGTTATGGATAGGCCTGCCATCGGGGCCGAGATGACTTGATTCTTGCCTGAAGATAGTCTCGGTGCGGGTGTACCCTCTCTTTAACAGATAGTCTGTAACCTATTGAGTCCGTCAGCCAAAGTTTCGAAAAAGGTAAACCCTGGATCAAAATGATGCTATAAAATCTCCTCCCAGCTGTGAAGATCTTCGGATGCGAGGTTCGTACAACTACGGGCTCTTTTCGAATAATTTGGCTCAACAGGGAGTCCGTAGGCTTTGTTCCCTCCGATGCTCCGCTGCTCGTATTCGATACGACGCATCGAGATGATGAACCCATACCTGGAAATGGTGACGGTGTTATGACAAGACACAGGTGCCGTTGATGCGAGGTGAATGTCCAGGACAAGACGCCAGAGTCTGCCCTAAGTCACGTCACATCATCCTCACCCATCGAATGCCGAATGCTGAGTGCAGGCACCAACGGCGTCCTAGACCACAAGTTCCCTCTCTTCGTCATTCACCATAACGACCGCCACCTGCCGTTCAGAGACCGCCCCAATTCCCCTCATCCCATCCCCCATACGGAAGGAAACAGACAAGATGCACTCACTATCTGATTAAGATTCTGGTTCGACATCGGGGCTGTAGCAGGCGCCGTTGCAGGCGCCGGGGTTGTAGCGGGAGCAGGCACAGGTGTTGTCGTTGCAGGCGCAGGCGCAGGCGCAGGCGTCGAAGATGCCGGCTGTTGTTGCTGCGGTGGTGGTGGTGGTGGTTGGTAGGTGACTGAACCGCCGCCCGGAGTGGGAATAGGTACCGGCGTCTGCTGACCCGGGGGGTTGCCTGAGTTGCCTGACATCTTGGATCATTCGTTCCTTCCCGAAACTCTAAGCAATACTCGTGGTGGTTCTCAATTATGCCTTCAAAGATCGATGGTACATCGTCGTTAGGAACAGGTAAGACAGCTGAGGCGTGAGCCGAGGTCAATCGGGAAGGAGCGCTTCTAGTTAAACGAAAGCTGAGAACCGGGGCAAAGATTTTCAAGTGGAATCCCTGACCTCGCGCGTCTCCTCTCGTCGAGCTCAGCCTTGATGACTTTGATGGATTTGATGAGAGTCGCGTCACCTCGATGAGTGAGGCTCAATCCCCTGCAAGGCTGCAGAGACGTGGAAAGAGGGTTGGCAGCGGAAAATATCCATCATAAAAGGAGCTATTCCGTTTTTGGAGTAGTGCTGTCCAGTTACCCCAATCAGTTGAAGCAGCTTCGACCTTTTTCCCGGAAAGGGCCCACCATTTCTGTGCGACGCGGAACCTATTCGATGTACCTTTTGAGCTTCATTGCCAACCCAATTAAGCGCTGGTACGACCTCACACTCATCTCATTTCATCCCCGAGTCTGAGAAGCCATCGCCAAAAATAAACATAGGACCCTGTGTAAGGAGAACTAGCCCACGGTCTCGCGGCACGCCCGACACGAACATGACCGGTGAACAACCCGCCCCCGAACCCTTCACCCTCGAAGAGCGCATCCAACAGCTCTGCGACATCGACAAGAATATCGTACAGCTCATGAACCACACCTCATCCGCCATGTCCGCTCTGAGCAACAAACCCCAAACATCCACTTCCCTCGATGCTCCGAGCTCCGTCTCGCCAGAAGATCAGAAGCAGCTCTTCAAATCATCAATGAACTCCCTTCTTTCCACCTTGCACACCGTCGACGTCCACATGAAGCGCCAAATTATGGGTCTGGAGGAGGCCGGCATCATCAAGCTTCGCAACGACGCTTCTAAGGAAAGACAAGTCTTCATGAACGAAGATGCTAAGATTGTCGCCAGACCCTCTCTGGAGCCGAATGGCGTCGGTACCATCGGCAATCTTGATGTCGGCTGGCTTAACAGTCGCAACAACAAGGTCGAGCGGGACATGGAGGCTGAGCTATGGGCAAAGATGAGGGAGTTTCTCGAGAGGTATCATGCGGAAGAACAGGAAATTGGACATAGGATGCAGCAGTGAAGGACTGGGCCACGGCACGCACCCTCGCCTAGCGCAAGAAAGGCTTGGGACTACCACGAGGAGAACCTGAAATAAGTAGGTCTTCCAGTGAAGCTCTCTTCTTTCCTTTTTTTCCCCTTCCCTTTTTTCCCCCTCGAGATGAAGGCTGACTCGATAGACTAAAATACCCCACAGTGGAGACTGCCACAGCGAGGCATTGGCATGAAGCATCACGCAAGACGGATGTACTCGGCTCATTGGAAGAATCATCGAGTAACGCTATTCATTAACACTACTCATACCCCTCCGTACTTTAACCAAGTCCATCGATGATTACGTGTCTCTCGTTATAGGTGCGGCGTGCTGACAATGACAATGAATAAACAAAAAATAAACAATGCACCCATGCTCAGACGCCGAACGATACGGCATCAGTAAGTTTCCGCCAATGCCTTCACGGAGCACGCCAAGGGTATGCATGCTAAGCGAAGGACCTTTTCGCCCTTCGTGCAGGTGCAGGCTGCGATGCGTCATACACCGAACATGACTTCGCCTTGAACAAGACCGATTGTTGCCTTGGTTACAGCGATCCAATCTGGTGCATACTGTAAAACTTCATCAAACGCAGGAATAGTACCCGGTACGTTGGCGTCGCTCCAATCGCAACGGATGACACCAGTAATGCCTGGCATGTTGTTCCGCCGAGCTCGGAGCTCTTCGCTGTGCTCAGGCACAACTGGAGCCTCCAGGGGCGTTTTCGAGGACGATTCCTTGGAGTTATCCCACTCAATATCTACTGTCCATGGCTTTGACCAATCTCTCCTCCAAAGTGAGATCTGACGTACGCCCGCGTCCGGCATTGCACCCAAAAGGGGTTCAATTCCGGGGTTTCCGCGTACCGAGAATCGGGTTATCGGGCTATCAAATGCCAGGAGGCAATGTTTTGACTTTTCGGCATCAATGTCCAGAGTGGCCTCGTACTTATTCCGACCAGGGCGGCTGACATTGACCGTGACGAGGTCGACATATTTGTCCAGGGAGAAATCAATGAAGAGGCTGTCTGTGATCTTTGGGGGTACTGCAGCTCCATCGAATACACAATCTGACAGCAGACCCAGCGCGTTCTTTTTGCATTGGGGGGTTTGGCCTGCAGCGGACGGGAGGTCGCTAATGACCTTCCGAACGTATTCTTCGATGCCTATGATGTGTACTCCCGAGGATCCGGTCGACAAGTCGACGACTTGAGTGAACCTAACTTTCAATCGATTGTTGGCCGAGAAGGGGAAGGCAAACAGGTTGTAAAAGAGGCTGATGATGAAAACGAACAGGAGGAAAAGGGGCAAGTAGAAAGTAGTCCGATGAATAAAGGGGGTGACTGGTAAGAGAACCACGATACTGAAGGCAGCCATCATGAGGTAAATTGACATCGAGTTCATACCGTCTGAGCTGATTGACTGGATGGCAGCCGTCAACGCGAGTCCGACCTGGCCGTAGATTATGAGCGTGATTGGGGCGAGAGCTAGAAGCTGCAGTAACCATGTCCACGAAGGCAGCTTGTGAGCCCATGGCTGTTCTTTTTCAAGGGATTGGGTTTCGTCTTCTGTTTCTTTATGATCTTGCTGCATGACGGCGGAAAGTGATCGTCGATAACCCGACGTAAAGGTTGTTCGCAGCGTTCCATGATTTTCGTTGTCGCCGCTCAAGAGAGCGCTAGTCTCCGTTGGCTCCTCAGGATGATCACCCGCGATTGCACGCGGTGCACTCTCGTTCGGGCTGGGAGAAATTAAATCATCAGAATTAGGGACCTCGGCAATGTCATCCCTGGTCTGCTGGTCGTGGTGAGTGGTTTGAGCAAAGTCTTTCTTGGTTGGTAGTGCGAAGAGATCCAGGAGACTGATGAGTGCCGCAACGAAGATTGCAGAGTGAAGGAAGGCGAAGACATAGCCTGAAGCGATTTTCATTCTGTCCACGTAAACTGTGACAGCAACCAGAAGGGCCCAGCTGATGACGAAAAGCCATATGCTGGCGTAACCTCGCTGCAGTGCGCTGGGTCTAATTGCGCTGGCGCCCCTGGAGATGTTCCAGAAGCTAGCGAAATTCAGAGAAAGGAACGTGGCCCACCTGCGGTTGTCAGCTACAGATTTTTCGATTGATTGAAGGATTGCTTACACTGCGTAGTCACTGCTGTGGATGATTTGAGGATTGATCTTGTTGATCAAAAGAGCACAGGCGATTGTTAATCCGGCTGAAACAATGAAGGCAAGGGGAAAGCGGGAGAAGCCCCTCCAGCCTCCAACGGAAACGGACTCTCCGTCGTCAATGTTGACTTTGCCAGAAAAGAAGTAGTATTTGCCATTCCTGGCAAGAAGGTAGGTGACCAGAAAGAGAACCAGAGGCGTTACGATAAGTAGAGTCAACGTCCACGCAAAAAGTCCTCGAAGCGCCAATGCCGCGAAACCTAATCCGAACATGTCGAACCACACGCCCTCAGTGCCAGAACCACTTGACACCTTCCTTTTGTCACCGCCTTGGGGTCTTCCATTGAAGGTAGAAGTTTCCTTCTGAAGGGTCTCGACAGCCTCGAATGAGTTGGATAACATGTGCCACAAGCTCTCTTGGGATGTATGGCGCGTGTCATCTTGGTTTGTATGATACCGGGCGCGCGGACGGTAAAAGGCGATATCGAGACCTCTTTGGCCGTATCTCTTCGTCCAGATTGTGTAATCAGTATCGCTTCTAACAAGACCCATGTTGAAACCATCTTGAGCAACAATGGACCCGAACGGGTGGCGGACATGCTCGTACGCCTTAACAGTCTCCAAATCAGACGCGCGAAACAGGATGGCTCGTCCACCGGCACCGGCGCCCTCAAGATTGACGAACGTGGTGGTGAAGTGATAGAGTGGGCTGTAGAGATAAGCTTCCGCCCCGAGAAGGCCGTCCTCTTCGCCGTTGTTGAGTAGCAATACGATTCCACGCGTGGGCTGGTTGCCCTGAACGGTGTAGTAGTTGAGCATCTGTAGAATGCTCACACAACCCATGCCGTCGTCGGTTGCACCATACCCGGTAGACACACTGTCGTAATGAGCATTAACGAGAACACCACCCTTGCCGATCGAGCGGCCGTCGTCCTTATTCCACCAGTCGAAGTCTTCGTCTTCGGTACCTCGGATGTAGACAAGCTTGTTCGTGCCCTCGAAGTAGGTGGCGATGCCTACGCCTGAGCTCGAGGCGTACGAGACATTCGAAATCGTGTCGTCAAAAATGGTAACGAGGGGACCTTTCGAAGCTTCCATCATGTTGTCTCTTGCTGGTGTAGACATCCTGCGGCGGTCCGTCAGCAGTGCATCACACTCTTCCAGCCGGGAGCACTTACGTCTGCTGCGTCTTAGACCGCACGATGCCGCCTGGAACCTTTTCAGAGGTAAAGCTGACATTATTGCGGAACAAGATCTCATTGATCCTCAGCAAAAGGTACTCACCCACTTCCTCGTTTGCGCGACTGTTGTAGGGGTGGTACTGCCTCGTAATGGTCGTCAAATCGTGCCACGCCTCGGTGACATTGAGTCCCTTAATCTCCTTGCGAATGGATGGGATCGTCTCGTGAATCCAAATAAGCGGGATCAGGAAGGCCGCGTAGACGACGATCAACCAAAAGGTGACCGGTCCGGTCGTGAACCCGAAAGGGTTGACAGCCATGGCTGCCTGTCGATATCGATGTCGCTCTGAAGATGAGGGTGCTTTGTTTAACCGACTGATAACGATAATGTCGCTCAAGAGAGAGTGTCTGTGTGGCTGCAGAGGCAACTGTGTTAAGGTAGTCGGGTGAAAATGGGATGGAGGAGGCTGGCGGACGGAAACCTCATACAGTCCGTGGACGCAGACATGAAAGAAGAGAACGTAGAAGGCGTCATATCAGGTCTGCGCCTGTTCCCCGTATCCGCATCTGTTGCGCGGGCAGGCGGGACTCTTGATGATGCACAGCACCCTTAGCGCAGCAGGTGGCCCAAGCTCCCTTTTGGCTCCAGTGGTCTCGATTTCCTCCACCGGCGACCACTAGAGCGCTCGCCGGCGGCGCCCTGCAGTCTCCTAAGTGGATGTCATTAATGCGGGGTTCTTATGCAGCCACGACGCTCGCCATGCAGCTTGCGCGTGCTCTGCGACCGGTTCACCTCACGATGTCTTATCGGTAGATGCAACTACTCAATTGGAGTCTCTGATGCGCCCGACATGAACCGATCATGGCTCGTCACAAAAGAACATCACCAAGGTTCGGAAAACACCCGTCTTGACTAAGACCCGATGTTCTTGCTTGGATCCGACTCCGGGACAGCGCTTGGACTATTACAAACGACTTCGCGTGAACTCTTTCAATTCAGAAATAGGATGAGGTATTCTCCTTGCTATAGCAGTTGAGTGACCCTATAGATTAGTGCCAACGTTCAGTCTATCGTACAATTTCAGTTGCGCGCCTCATATTCTCAATAGTGACTGTTATGAAAAAAAGGTTTTAGCACTGGCAACCGGAAGTCATGGTTATGAGTAATCCTTGGTTGTTAGTCCATCGTTAGTCGGCGCACACCGTTAAGATCCTGTTAGCCGCCTGTATCCGCGTCTCATTCCTCCAATCAAGCGCCCGGGGGAGGCGGGGGAGGCTGGTCGCTCGGAGGCGGAGGAGGAGCGTTGTCGGAGGGCGGAGGAGGGGGAGCACCACCGGAGTATTGCTGGATGAGCGCACTGAGACCACCAGCCAGACCAGGAGGAGCACCGAGACCAGGAGCACCGGGCGGAGGCGGCGCACCACCACCTGGAGGAGGAGGGGCACTCATGCCGGGGGGAGCGCCGTATCCAGGATAGCCACCATAGCCGCCGTATCCGCCGGTCTGAGTTCCGGGAGGTTGATGCCAAGGAGCAGCGCCAGGAGCACCACCAGCAGAGGCTCCGCTGTAGCCTTGACCGTAGTAGCTGTCGCCACCATTGCCACCATGATCATCGCGACGACTTCCACGGTCACGAGCCCACGGAGCGGCAGAACCGCCGCCGCCATCGCGGTCACGATCATCGCGTGAGTCATTGTTACGGCTGCGCCAAGGGGCAGGACCGCCGGTCGGGCCACGCTCCCAGGGCTTCTCGCTTCTGGGACCATTGTTGTACGAGCCAGGGCCGGCCTCGATGCGTGCGGGAGCAGCACCATTGGAGGAGCCGCCGCCGAGTTCTTGCATGAGTTGCTATACTAGAGTTAACATGATGAAAGTCACAGATTGTCTCAGCGAAATATACCTCGTACTCGCGGTCGACTGCATCTCCACCTCCAATGCGGCCAGCGGGGCCTCTAGCACCAGCTTGGCCATCGTTGCGCCAGCTGGCACCCTTCTGGCGGTCGGGACAGTCTCTAGCCATGTGTCCTGCGTTGCCACAGACACGGCAGATGATGCTCGCAGTGTAGTTTTGTCGCTCGGGGCAGTCGTACTTGCGGTGGCCGATTTGACCACAGTTCTGGCAGGCTTGGTTCTCGTCGTCGCGGAGGGTACCGTTGAGAGCAGCGAGCTCACGAAGCTGGTTACGCTTGAGCTCGTTCTGTCCCTCGGGAATCGAGGCGGCCTGACTCGGGGTGATTAGCAAAATTCTTGGGATTAAAGAAGACTAGACGTACCGTCTCAATGATGTTGTGGATGAGCTTCTTGGCCTTGTTGACCTTCTCCTCCGTTTCGGCCATGATTAGGCAGTGCAGATCCTCCTCCTGGTTGCTGGCGTGAGCTGCGTCGGAACGGCCTTTGCCCTCCTTCACGGAGCCCTTGCCACGGATGGCAATCTTGGCACCAGATTCTCCTTCCATCTTCTTCAAAGTGTTGCCACGGGGTCCGATAAGTAAGCCAACTTCATTGGGAGAGCTAAGCGTTAGTATCTATATCAAAAGGGCGAAGCAAGTAGTGACGGTCCCGATCTGCAAACAAGGCCAGGTCTGACAAGACACCTGGGAGATGCATGCCAATTTTGGACAGAGTCCAGGCAGGGAACAAGGGAAACAAGAATTTTGGTTAGAAGGGTCAGAGGGTTAGCAATCATACTGAAGTTAATCTCTGGATAGTCGTTAACAGGCACGTAGACCTTCTCTTGGGTCTTGGTAGGCCTGCGGTAATCCTGTGGCGGGTGATAGTTAGGAATGGTCTTCATCGCCTTCTCGATGAGCTTGTGGCGCTCATCTTCGAGGCGCTTGCGGTAACGGTATTCGCGAGTGTTGATACGACGACCGTGGTTGTCGTACTGCGGAGGCGGAGACGGGGATCTAAAGAGTCGGGTTAGACGGGGGATACAGCAAACAGGACTGGGAAAACACACCTATCTCCATCTGCGGGGACGACGTCATCGATACGGAGTTTTTGGCTGATTTCGGTGATGCGCAAGTGCAGAGTGTAGGCCTCCAGCTGCTCGCCCGTCATGTTCGCCGTGATGGCCGTGGTCAAACCCATCAGGCCGGCAGCCTTGTTCTCCGACGCGTCGCCCCAGCGGTTTCTCTTCTTTCGGCGTCGCGGTCCATCGGCATCGGTACCTAAATGCGATGTGAGATCAAGTTGCGAATAGAAAGCAGCACGAGACTGAAAACAACTTACGAGGCTCTGGGCTGCGGCCGCGCTTCAACTCGCCGTTGGCGTTGCTGTTGCCATTGCTGAAAGACACAGGCTCTTCATCGTCGCCGCCAAAACGGCGTTTGCCGAGAGGGATGTTGTTAGAGCCAGTGATGCCCTGATTTCTCCACGACATTGCGAATTCTGTGCGATGGCACGGGGAAGGTCGACAGGGAGGCGACGTGGTTTGATAGTAAGGGTGGATCGCAATGAAGGAGGGAACTT
This sequence comes from Colletotrichum sansevieriae, assembly GCA_026260285.1. Classification (NCBI taxonomy): domain Eukaryota; kingdom Fungi; phylum Ascomycota; class Sordariomycetes; order Glomerellales; family Glomerellaceae; genus Colletotrichum; species Colletotrichum sansevieriae. The sequence goes on along the minus strand of JAOQIF010000666.1, from coordinate 20,549 downwards.
TTATATGGACCCAAGTTTAGAGCTGCGGAGATGGAAACCATGTCCGGAGGCTGAGCTTGAATAGCTGCGACTGGCGCCAGCTGGCAGTGCTTGGTCACGGATCGGAGGTGGATCCACGTGACTGGCCGTTATGAAAGACTTTTCACCAGTAACGCCATACCTTCGATACTCTTATGATTCGTCTGCCCAGCAAAACAATTCATAGAGTGTTACACAAGAGCAAGAATGTGTTCAAAAATTTATAGATATGTTCCAAATAACAAAACGCATTTCATATGATTAAACCTTGCATTTGATCAGTGGGAGGCTTGAACTCCCGGCCTTGGCATTACTATATATGCTCGATAGCATATTAGTACCACGCTCTAACCAACTGAGCTAACCGACCATACTTCGCTGGACTACAACGGCCAATTCTGTATTCTGTAGCCTGCGTAGGCTACGCAAAACAAACCAATCAACGGGGAGCAATCTCCCAGTTGGTCTCAATTAAGTCCAAGTTCATTCGTATTCAACTTTTTATCATCATCATCGGCTAGCGTCATTGGGATCCGTTTCTTATTTCTTCGCAGCATCCTCCTTCATGCCCTTCAGAATCCACGCCGAGGAGCCCTTGGCCTGCTCATCAAGCTCCTCATCAGTCTTGCTGTGTTGGTCAAGTGCCTTGTGAGGCGAAGGCACATTGCGACCAGCCTCGAATCCAGGGCGCTCAACCAACTTCCACAACCATGCCTTCAGGGCGGGAAATTCTTCGAGGTCAACACCAGCCCACTTGGACGCCGCAACCCAGCCCCAGCACGCCATGTCGGCGATGGTAACACGGTCACCAACGAGGTAGCCGCTTGAGTTCGCCTTGAGTTGGGTGTCCATGGTGCGGTACAAACGGCGGGTCTCGTTGACATAACGGTCAATACCGTACTGGATCTTCTCGGGAGCGTAACCTAGGATGGTCATTTAACTTAAAGTACAAGCGTTCATCAGAACTACTTACGCTTGAAGTGGTTGGCCTGTCCCTGCATAGGACCCAGGCCACCCATCTGCCAATGCAGCTGCTTCCCGTTAGTTTAAACTGCCTTGGCACGAGGTCTAAGTCAACCTACCCAGTTGTTTACCTCCCAGTACTCGCGAGAGCCGTACGGGTAAGACACCTTGTGATCCTTGTCGTAGCGGTCGACGAGGTACTGCATGATGCTGCCACTCTCGAACAGACGTATCTGCTTGCCATCCTCGAAGGTATCCGTGATGGCCGGGATACGTCCATTGGGGTTGATCTCCAGGAACCAGGGTTCCTTCTGAGTATTCTTGGAGATATCGATGGTGGTCGTCTTGTACTCCAAACCGAGCTCCTCCAACAGGATGGACACCTTGATACCATTGGGCGTGCCCAGGGTGTACAAGTGGATATCGGTCTTGGTCTTGGCAGCCATTGTGAATATTTGTTTACTCAACTGGGACAGTTGAGTGGTCATGAAATTGGTGATTGCAACAAAAGCTTGGAAATGTCAAAACAATGTGCAAAAGGTCAAGAATGCAGAGGGCAAGTTTATTTAAATACTAATCAGAGATCTGGTCGGTGAGATGCAACTCTGAAGTAAAAGCCCATTGACCCCTTGTTAAGACCTTAATAATCTAGGGGGAAAGACCCGCCGGGGCCTTCCGTGTTCGACAGCACGTTTGGAAATGCTTCCGTCACAATGACCCCTCCTCCATCGTGGCAGCTTGAGGCATCTAAGCAGGAAGCGCGGGGCCCTCGCATGTTGAGAATATGCACTGCTTAGAAATCATCCCACCCACAGCCATGGCGTCACCTCCACAGCGCATTACTGGCGCAGGGGCTGCGTGCCGAAAGTGGGTCCATGTTTGTCAAACTACCTTACCTAAGCAGTGTCAAATTTGCTTTATCGTTAGGTAGGATTCCTTTGATTCCGGCCTGCGGACGATCCAACGGCGCTCCGGGCGTCGTCAGCAGAACCTGCCTGATTCAGCCATCCTCGGCCACGAAGGGTTCCCGGGGCCAGTAGTTGATTATTTCCGTTGTTTTCTGCAGTCTGGAATACAAGACCCCCAGTTTTTATGGTGCGGCTACCATCTCAAGGCGACAAAGAACCTTACAATGGTACTCACCCATAACACTGGGAGTTACAAATGTCTGGTGCGCTGCGGTAATCATACCCCAGCCCTGACCAATTAGTATTACCAAAACTAGGAAGACACATCGCGGATGATTTAGGGCTGAATTGTCAACGTGGCTATCAGTTCGTGGAGACTGGTGGAACGGCTTGAATTCGGAAAGATCAGTTTTGCGGCGAGAAATACACCGCAATCGTCCAAAAACGTCTCTTCCAACCCGAGCACAAGCATCATCAGACCCATGCGAATGCTACCTCGCCGTAACAGCCCTCGCCCAAACAGCTGCCAAACCTCGTCTCTTATGCTTGACATCTCGCCATGATGAGAGCCATACTGACAACCAGGATAGGAAACTACTCTCGGCATGCCAACCGAAAAAGCTCACACGAACATGTAGGAACATGCTCCCATATCAGTTACCCAAAAGCTAAATAGTCCCTCACGACCGGCCACGGGACCTGAATTTCAACTGCTGATCTTCGCCAAACCCGCTTTCCCAAAACCCAAAAGCACACAGAGAATCAGATGTGTGGACCTGTCAATACGGTGACCCTTCTCTGAAAAGAGCACCGTACTGAGAAGGTTTCTCAGGTCACCTGTGGCAGTTTATATGCCAACGCCCTTGGAGTATGTGGGATCATCTTGAATGCAGGTTGCGGCAAAGAATGCAGTCGTTGCTCGCGTCTCCTTCTCTGGGTTTCACGCACATAACGTTACTGTTGCTGCACAGCCTGCTTGGCCACCTGCAACAGCTTTTGGACTGGGTCGGCTGGCGAGTCTTGAGGCTTGCCCGTGGATTTTGCATAATTTGGCTGCTCATTCTGCTCAGCGGGCGTGAAGGTTTTCCAATAAGTGCTTATAGAGGAGCCAACTCGCCCAGTCAACATCGGCGTTGTCACATGTTGTGTCCATCATTGACGAACCTTCGGGGAACCACAGTACTATACAGCAAAGACGAGTAATGATAGCACGACGACGAAAGACGACAACGGACGAAGAACCGCGGTGGCAATAAAAGAAAGGCGATTGCTCGAAAAGATCTCAAACGCCGCTCAGGGCGCTAACGCAAAAAGAAACCTTCAGGAAAACCTCATCTGGTCCAAACAACGACGCAGACGGCTGACTAGATGGGGAGTGATCCTACCGCGCTGGGTAAAATATGGAGATGTGTCGGCACTGATGATATCGCAGTGTAACCGAAGAATGTGAAGCCAGAGCAGATGGATAGGAATAAGGAGGAAAAGAAAAAGACGCGATGTAGAGGAGGAAAAAGATTCTGGACGGTTAGGCATCTTAGGAAGCAGCGACACACCTGAGATTTCCAAGGGTGGTCCAGAATCAACCGACCTCTCGCAACGTTTGTCGTAGGTTGCGGAAGCTCTTCGAACCGGAAGCTCAGTCGAGTTCGATACGCCGATCTCAACTCAAGAATGGTCTATGAAAGCTCGAAAGATCAGCATAAAACCCCCAGCTGATGGGTCCGACATTCTTATCACGATAGCCTCTCCTGGGAGACTGAGATAGTCTTCAGTCGCTCGATCGCAGAGGAATTGAGCAATGTCAGTCGACTGTAGACGAGGCGAGTAACTCAAGAGGGAAACTGGGTTGGGAAAAGAGAAGGAGACAGACGGGCTTTCATTCTTGGGGAATCTGGAAAGGTGGCAGCCACGGTGCGCCCGCCAGCCTACGACAGCCCAGAAGGCGACTTGGTCAGTAAAGGACATAGTACCTCAACCCAGTAATTGACACCTGACCCCGACACAAGAGGTACGAACAATTCCGTGGAAGTTCACATGGCGACTCGCGGCTAATGAGTTTGCCAGATAGCTCTGCTGCTCTTTCGAGTTCAGATCCAAACACCCGTACGAGTACATGATCCAAAGAACCTGGTTTTCACACTACACCCTCAATGCCTTGTTGTGACCACCAACTTTTCGTTCTGCTTTCCTCGCAACCCTGAAGTCTGATGGACGCTGCCTTACCCACTACAAACGCTCTCGTCAGAGACAATATGGATCTCGATGTCTTCCTCTTCACGTATTGGTCAGAAACGAATACAGAGGGGCCTTCTCTTTCTGACAAAACGACCTATCAACGCCTTTTGCGTCCTGTTAACCGGACTATCTTCGGCTAGATCGTTGGAGGCCTGGGTCTCATCTGAAAAAAGTCAGTGAGGTCTTGCATGAAGCCTTTGGTCAAGAGGGCCCCAAACGGTGTCGGGAAGCTGAAGTACGGAGGACTGACGGGTCCGCAAGCTCTTTATTACGTTGTGTTGCATGCCAGGTTTCTTCTCGTAAGTAATGTCCTGGCAAGTAAGCAGCTCACATTGACGGGGAGATATCGCATTCTTCAACCTGCAGCCCCAGCACCGGCAGTTGGTCGGCATATGCTAGACTCAAATACCCGCGTTGAATATTGTGTAAGAAAACTAATCTGTGGAACCTCAACTTTGCGAATCCGCTTACGCCAAACCGCTCACTCTGCAGGCCAACACCCACCTACCTGATGGGTACCTTCAAACCGACGGGTCACGACCAAGGTACAGATGCGAGTGGAACTATCCCAATCATCTGGATTATATCGCATCTCGGACGCCTAGGGGTGTACATCTCGTGGCTACCTGTTTTACGATGAAGCCCTCCCCACAGGATTAAAAGGATTAAACTTTCCGGCGAAGAAACGGGACCTTGGGTGGCAGTCAACAGAGGGAATATTGACTTGCCTTTGTGTGGTTTTTGAGATGGCCAACATGTGTTGTCCTTCAAATTCCATGTCCAGCTTTACCGGCCAGGTTCCAGCGTTCCGGGAACGTAGCAACGGCTTGGAAGCTACCTACCTTGTTCATCCCCGTCGTAAAGCACATACAGCTAGTATCCAAACCACCGGTAAGGACGAGGAACGCTCAGGAGAAAGATTGGAAATCAAGATCGCAAACATGTGATTGTGAGCAGGACGATACCTTGAAATCATAAAGACTCGTCTTGCACAAACGCACACGCCTCCACTGGAAGCTTCCTGCAGCGAGCCGCAAGTGTCATCCGTCCCACGGACTCGGAATATTGACTTTGGGGGGGGGGGGGGGGGGGGGGGGGGGGGGGGGGGGGGGGGGGGGGGGGGGG
>JAOQIF010000666.1:0-15290 GCA_026260285.1 Colletotrichum sansevieriae | reverse complement strand
GATTTGTAATTTTTGGATTCTAAATTTTTTTTTTGCCCCCCCCCCCCCCCCCCCCTCCTGAAGCCTCCTTTCGCGCGCATCTCGCTTCCGGTGTTCCCCGATGGGAAGGCCAAAGTCTAGCAGGATCATGGCTGTGCAAGCCGGAAAGGTAACCGATGAACCAGACTTCGATGACGATGCAAGAGGAAGATGACCGTCTCATGATCTACCAAGTAAATAACACTTGTCGTTACACCACCCACAGCTTTATCTGATGGCGATTCATTAGATGCTTCACAAGAAAATACATGCTATGAACCCTTTCCACCCGAATGTCTTCGGGGCGTATAGATAATCAACCCGGACTCCAGTCCCCGCCAAACTCCATTTCCCGTATTTCATTTCACACTGCGTCAAACGATGGCAATGACTCGGTCAACCGGCCCTTAGGCCTACTGGTTTGCCTTCATCAACAATCATCTGCTCGTCAACTCTCTTATTGGTGTCTCCCCACTCAACACGCTTCCACGTTGTGATACGTGCTTGATTGGTGTCGACTTCGAATACGCGTATGCGGCGATGGTACCCGCCGTAACCGCCGTAGCCACCAAACCCTACACCCCCAGCGTAGCACATCCAGAGAGCCGGCTTATTGGATGCGTCTTTCGATAGGGAGCAATAGTCGTTCGCGTGGTCGCTGCACATAAGGTCAGTCAGGGTGTTAGAGAAGACAACGATAGACTTACTGTCCGCAGCTGACCATGACGACACCCTGTTCAACCAGAGCGTCGCGAAAACCAGAGTTGAAGTTAGGCGCTGTCACACCTTCCCTCCACTCGCCCTTGATAGAGAGATCTTGATCCCTGTACTCTGGCAGGGGAATGTGGATGAATGCCAGATCCATGTGAACGTGAGTATACTGCTTGTGCGCCTGCTTAAGGCCAGAAGCCGTCTTTTTGAACCAGTCAATCTGGTTCTGATGAATCCAGTCGTAACCATGCCACTTCTTCTCGTCGGGCGAGTAGGCATGAGAGTCCAACATGTACAGCGTCAACGCCGAGTGGTCAGACTTGCCTCTAGCAAGAACCTCGACATAGTAGTTGCCGACGCCGTCAATTTCCTCCGGGCCGGCCCGTGCCAGGGAGTATGGCAAGGATTCGAGGATTTGCATTTGAGCGGAGCGCGGGAGGTGAAGATCGTCGTGGTTACCAAAGATGGAGACGTAGGGGATCTTCATCTTGATGAGAATTTGAGCGATTTTAAATATGGCCTAATTGGTCAGCTTTTGTTCTTGCTGTTGTAACGTGCTACTCGTGCTACTCGTGCTACTCACAGATTGCGCGTCGGGCGCTGTTTCACCATTAACCTGGTCTCCACTCAGAACGACCAAGTGAGGCTTCTCCTCGATGAGAATCTTTTGCACAAAATCAAGCGTTCTGGGGTCAGCTTCGCAGACCCCACCGTTGTAGCCCTCGGGCATGGCGTCGCGACATGTTCCAACGCCAGTACTGAGATGAAGATCGGCAAGCTGGACGATTTTGAATTTGCCGTTCTCGGCGATGCGCGGGCGCGGCTTCGTCGGCTGTTTCTGGCTTCCTCTCCGGATTGTGAGGTGGCTTACGGGAATATTCTCATCCGGAGGTAGAAGTATGGGTGTACCCGTGATCTCCCAACCATCGCGCGCTTCGACCGCATCGTCACCGAAGAGCACGTCGACGCCGGTGACGGCCTTTTTAGAATCGCTGTTCTTCTGGTTGGATGACCGTTTCACCCATACGCCGTACGGTCGGCTTTCCCACCTCTCGTCCTCCTCTCCCTTCTTGGCAGTTGTAGGATCCAGTTTACCGACGGAGACGTCCATAACGACCTTATCTTCAGGTACCAGCTCCTCCTCTTTCTTGCGCGCGACATGGACGTATGCGCTCGTTGTCCACGATTTGCCGAGATAAAGATCTTTCTCAACCCGGTGCCACTTGTTAGCGTCGAGCTTGCATGAGGAGAAGACGTTTAGAGTTGAACATCTTGTTATTGTTATATCGGTGACGATCAGCCCGTGATGATGTTGGGGCATGTAGTGATGCATCGACTTGGGGAGGACTCGGAAGTTGCGGTCGAGGAAGAAGACGACGAGGAACGTTACCAGCGTCACCGCGGTGAGCTGGATGATTGTGCGCACCTAGATCCGAGTTGTCAGCGCGCGCTTCGACCGGCCAGGTACTACTTACTATGCGGCGCGTCATCTTGGGCGACTATGATCTTGTCGCAAAGCAGGTGTCGGATCGTGGCGATTCACGGTGGCAGCGTCGTGACCAGGAAATGCGGGATGGTAACGGAAACGGGGACACGAACACGAACAATCGGCTCCGACGAGCCTAATTTCAAGCTAATGCCTAGACCATATCATGGCCCGCGGACCCGGTATACAAAAAATAAAGGTTGGAGATGGGGGCGGAACAGCTTGATCTCAGCTCATGAACGACTACTCAGCAAGCGCCAGGGGGCTGAAAAGGAGCAAAACGGCACGACGATTCATTGACTCGGTCGATAAAGGTCCAATTTAGTGGAGCAACTGCCAAAATCCGGGGTAGCAGCACTTTCACAGGTCAGGTCACTGCCCCGCCGTATGGGGTGAAGCACGGGCCACCCACCCGGTTTTCGGGGTTTCATTGGCTCGAGTATTTGGGAAGGCTGCCTTCTCCCAAAGCTACGCGTCCTTTCCGTCCTGGCCTGGCGCATTGCGATCAGCCGAGTCTGTTCTCTGAGGCAGGTATCTTGATAGTGCCTACATTGAATACTACCTTAGTTAAGGAACCTTGCTTAGAGTATCTTCGGACACGCAACAGGTCCAGGACGTCCTTTATGACACTCGAGACAGCTTCCATGTCAGTGAAGCTGGGGTTCCATCTTTACAACCACGCAACATACGTAAGCTCGAGACGTGGTCTGAAGACAATTAGGCGGACTCCTGCATTGCACATCAGGAAAGAACTCTTGCCCCGTTGACGCATTCGACACATGCTGGACGCGCGTCGAAATTGAATTGAGTTTACTTCGCAGCCATGGTCCCAGTTGAAGCCAGGCTCAGAGCAAGAGGACGAGATGAAATGGTACTCGTAATGTCGCCTTCCCAACAGATGACAGAAGCATAGTCAAGACGATTAGGTTGAAGATCAGTTGGGGCTCTGCGAGCCTAACGTCACCCGACTTCCGACTGACATGAGTTTGATAAGCTTGTGTGTCAGTTTGAACGCGCCGACCTTGGATCAATCTTGACAGCTGAACCCTGAATTCAGTCACACGACGTGCATGCTGCTGTGAAAGCACTGAGACGAAGCTGAATGAAGCCATGTTCACTTTACTCATTCCTATATGAGAACTACAGCAGTACAGTATCTATTTCGTGAGCCACATTCACGACGAAGACTGAGACTACCTAGCTCAGGGATGCCGTTTCGTGGTTTGGCCTCGAAACGAAACAAAACAAATGATACGTATCTAACGCATCAAGGCAACCGCAAAGAAACGTCCTGATGTTTCCTTTGTCTTGTGTCTTCAACGGGCTGCTGCAGCTCGTACAAAAATTCCTCATCCGACAATCCATCGAGAACAATTGCGGCAAGCAATTTGGCTCATGCAGGAACAATGGCCCGTGCTCCTGCATTCTCGCTTAGCTTCCCGATACGTACCGCTGCCAGCTTTGGCAGGCGCGAGGCAGGAGCTGTGGCCTTTCTCACTGTCGTCCTGTGAACCAGAGCAGCAACAACGCGCATCAAAAATCGTCATAACCCCCGACGATCCTCAACGACACCCTCCCTCCACCGTTTCCACTTCTTCTCGTCATAAACCTCTTTCCATCTTCGCTTGCGCGTTTCTCCAGACGTTTGCGCAATCCATCAAATAATCAAAACTCAATATTTGTTACAGCGCAACCCCTTTCGTCGCAAACATGGCTACCGACTACAGTTCATTGAAAGTTCCCGAGCTCAAGAAGCTACTTCAAGAAAGAAGTCTTCCTGCTACAGGCAATAAACTTGACTTGGTCAACCGTCTGAAGGAGAATGACAAGCAGGCTGCGTCTGGTACGTTGATCGATCAATGCGCTTGCGAACTAAGAAGCTAACCGTCGCAGCCGCAGAGGAGGACGAGATCGACTATAGCGACGACGAACCCGCGCCTGCCAAGGCCGCCGAAGGTCCTCAGCCCGTAGCGGAGTCCGCACCTGCGGTGCCCGAATCCGCTCCGGCTCCATCTGCTGCCGGTGAGCCTGCCGCGTCGGCGACGACGGAGGCTGCTCCCGAGGCTGAGCTAGCAGCAGAGGCATCCACTGAAGAGAAGAAGCCCGAGGAGGAGACCGCACCCAAGGAGGATTTTGCTCTCAACCTCGGCGCTACTGATGCCTCTGAAGAAGCACGCAAGCGTGCCGAACGCGCCAAGCGCTTCGGCATCGTCGAGGAAGATGAAGACGCCAAGAAGAAGGCGGAGCGCGCGAAGCGTTTCGGTGCCGACGGCGCTAACACTTCGGCACTTGACTCGGCCCTGCCCGAAAGACGTCCCAAGCGCGGCCAACCTGAGAGAAGCGAAGAGCAGCCCGGCCGGGACGCCAAGCGTCAGAGCACCGATGGCCGCGGTCGCCGCGGTAGAGGCAATAGGCAAGGCCGCCAGGGTGGTGGTCGTCAAGGTGGTGGTGGTGGTGGCGGCGGCGGCGGCGGCGGCGGCGGCGAAAGACGCAGCGGTCCTGTCGACCCTGCCGAAAAAGCGAGGATGGAGGCCAGAGCGAAGCGATTCGCTGCTTAGTTGCCCAATGCGAATAATAAGTGATGGCAAGGAGAGTTTGTATACGATGTCCGGGGAAGCCGGCTGGCGTTTCGGTCTACGACGATGAATACGAAGACACAAGCGCAGAAATCGAAAATGACAGGTCTTGGTTTACAGACGGCACAGGAGGCGAAAATGCGCGTCTTCTCAATAAGATATTTTCTCAGTAATGAAATAGAACCAAAAGTCTTTTTTTGTATCCCAAAACAAAACCATGCAAGCGAAGCGATGAAATTTATGTGTGTCATTGTATACGCAGAAGCAAATATCATCATAGAGTTCTCTCACCCAGCCTGTGGAATTGACGTTCCTTCGTCTCGCCAGCGAGATAGAACCAAGCAATCAAGAGACATCAAGACAACGATGACGAACGACTGTCTCTATCGAGAGACTGTATCATCTGACTTGATGAAAAGAAAACCATTTGGAAACTATGGATCTGTAAGAAAAAGACATGAACAAATTCCTGTGAGTGTGGTTGCGCATCGTGGTAGCAAGAGCGTTCCAAGCAACTTGAACAGCTCCCGTTCTCAAACTTTCAAGGACCCAGGCTCGCGTTGATCGAACATGGCTTTCAAAGTTCAATTCTTTCAATCAGGCATCTGGAACCGAATTCATTTTCTGCCCTGATCAAATCACCAATTGTGCGGTTCTTCACGTTGACCTCGGCTGCCTTAGCAGCTGGAAATACGCCAGATTACCCTTGGAACGACCGGGGTGATTTTGGCCCCTACTGTCCCGGTAATACAGGTAAGTACACCAACATTATGTTTATCCCAGTCAATATCTCCCAAAGAGTGACCGGCATCCGCCTCAAATATTGGTTCGCTACGCGTCAGTAAGCCCGTTTGTCTTTGAGCAGCCTCTTGGCAACGCCTGTATCCGCTGACTCAAAATGTTTGCGCAACAGGTTCCACGGCAACATGGCATTAATCCCTACCGACCCAATGCTGGGTACTTCATATCAGCGGATCACGCCTCTCTTAACTTTCGACAAACCACTGCCGGTCGGACAAAATGGACTTTACGTCTTGATCTGCGATGACGGAAACAATCGTCCCGATGCAGCAATGTTCACTAAGACTGTAGGGATAACTTCTGCCATATCAACGTTCTCCTTATCTTCAACGAGCTCGTCCTCAAGCAACACATCTTGTACTTCTATAGAATCGGGCTCGGCTTCTGTTTCTTCAAATTCGGAAGCCTGTAGTGAGCTTTATCGCAAGCTCATCTACGGCAACATCACTTTACATCCTATCGGCTTCTTCCCAAACGCCGACCAGTGTCATTGACACAACTCGACCACAAACCTTTCCCACCGAGAGCGGGTCTATTTCCAAGCGGTTCATCCATCCCTTCGTTCATCTTACCTAGCCCCAGCTTGTCGGATATAATATCAGAAACACCGAAATCATCTTCATGAATCAGCTCAACAATTCCTACAACCAGGACCTCCACTGCCTTGGTCCATGTTCCCGTACTCTTTACTATCAACACCGCAAGCCCGACGCAAACATAAAGATAACTGTCAATGCTTTAATCTGTTTTTCATATTTTTCTGTCAATCAGCTGGTGGGAATGTGCTTCCAATGAGAGAAATGGTTAAGATCGGCAGTTCACTAAGTGTTATGCAGGCTACAGATTTTCTCAATCCCCTCTAACACTGAGTAACTCGACTCCAAGCGGGGTTTATATCGTGATCTCGTCGGAATCAGAACCACGGAGAGATTGCGAGGCATTCGCCACCACAATAATAGCCGCGAAACATCAAATCGTAACGGTGCGCACTTATTCTAGTCTCAATTCGTCAACAATTCAAGGATGTTGGGCAAGTACAGCGGGCGGAGACCCAGCGGTAGGTCCAAAAGTCGAACTTCATTGGTCCCATTCAAAGCCGGTTCAAATTGGTCCACGTCAAAGACCACGTTCACTCACTTGGCGAGAAAGCATAGCACGATTCCAACAGGTATTCTCCGCCCGTCCTCAGTATTGCTCGGCGGCAGGTATTCTTTGCTGGTATTTGTGATGGGTGGTTGACTCCGCGGCCTGTTGACAGCGCTGATTCCCCAGTCAGGTTTGATGGAGCATATAGTGTTGACGTGGAGATGGAAGCGGGGGCGTTATGGGCCTGATCTTCTCTATCATCGAGAACAGAGCTCATAATTACAAGTCGAGAAACCAAAGAGGATGTCACCGGTGTATACAACAAGGCACTATCTAAACACGGCGACATCCACCTCGCGCCCAACGGCGCCTTCCTAGGGGCGGAGACAGCCCGGCAGAGCAGCAATATTGTTTGACGTGCTTTCAGTTAGGAAAGAAACATGCTCCAAGACAAAGCTGTCTTAGGCATTCCAGGCAAAAAGGAATACGTGAAAAGGTGCATAAAGTAAGAAAGCTCAGATCCAAACTTGCGAGGTCCGAATCTTACTAAATCTAGTGTTATGTTTTTCTCGTGCTTCACTCTACTTCTATCTAACAGCTCAGCTACTGCGGCACATATACCTTCAAATTAAAGGGGTAAGTCATATAACTACAAGCAAGCCTGTCTACCTCTCCAGGTGACGCATTGATTTGATGGTCTGCTCTAAAACAACAAAAGAGTTGGTTCAATAGAGGCACTTGGGGGGGATTCTAACTGCGGTTCTCAACCCAAGCCCGTGAAACTTTCAACCGGGGGGCCTCTACTACTCAAACGTTCGACCAAGTTGCCTGTGTCTGTTGGTGAGAGGATAAGACAAAGGCGGGCCCATGTAGGAAACAGGTTTCCCAGTATGCTCACCTCTCCAATACTAAGGTACCGGTAGCTTCCACTTCTTGCCTCATTAGCCATCTATCTACGTGAGAGCAGACAGACATTGCAGACCCAGCTATTTGGATCGTTCTTTGTAGGCAACGAGGTGCAATTTCAGACCGTGACGCTCCTTCCCGCATATTTCTGAAGCCCCGGCTCTCAAGCAAAAGCATCTAGAGATTTACATAGTTGCCTGAAGTATCATCAGGCATGAAAATAAGTACTGTTGGATGGAGATCGGAAAGAGTGACCAGAAGAGGCGGCTCGTCATCCTCCACCTTAACATAAAATCTTTTTCCATGTTGCGTACCTTGTCACTCAGGGACGCAAACAAGCAAGTGAGCAAGCAATAGTCCAGAATTTTCCTAATTTCTCCCTCGGAAACACAAAAGCCTCGAGCAGGAGGAAAAATTTACGTACTCCAGCGACCTGAGTTTTGTAATACTCACGAGAGGGAAGGGAGGGAAGAATAAAAAAGGCATATAAAGTACAAAAGCTCAGATCCGAACTTGCGAGGTCTAAATCCTACGAAAACCTTCATGTTCCTGGTCAAGGCTTGCTTGATTTTCATACCAATTGTATTTAACCGTTTGGCTATTGCGGCACGCCTGTCGACGAGAATACGGGATATATAACTGAGAGCAAGCCAGCCTGCTGGTCCCCGTTCCAAGCTGTGCCAAGCGAGCCGGCATTCAGCACGACAAGTTCACCTCATCGATACAATCAGTGTACTAGATGCATCATCATTTCTATACAGTATCAAACACAAAAAATGACTTCGGTATCATGGAATGAACCCCCCATATATAATCCGTCCGTCTCTCACCCTCCCCAACACCAAAAACGCTATGCCATCACAAGAGAAAAAAGAAAAAAGCCCAGGCCACAGCCAAGCAAATGCACAAGATGAGCCGCAGCTCGGGGGAATCACAACAAAGGAAAGATATGATATGAAACACAGAACAAGAAAACAAAGAGATGACGATTCGCTACTCTCTCAGCTCGACCTCCTGATGAACCAGCCTCAGCACCCAAGAAGCCTCGGCGACGCTAGCGCACTGAAAGCACCACTTCTTGACGGAGCCGGAAGCGCCGCCGGTCTTGGGAGCGACGCCGATCTCGCCACGCTCATCGCGGAGCTCCTCCCAGATACCGCACACGATACCCCTGCTTCCCATCGGGGTGAAGCAGCCGCTCCCGAGAACGGCGTCGAGCAGGATGCGAGGCTTCTGCTTCTTGGGCACCGATGTGACGGTGACGCGCTTCTCGAGGCCATGGTTGGCGCGGAGCTCTTGGTGCCAGCCCGGCGGCGGGCGGCGGATCTGGAGGATGCAGTTGCCGTAGTCCTCCCACTTGGTCGATGTGACGAGCAGGTGCAGGCGGATCTTGATGTTGTCGGACGACGGGGGGCTGCGGATGGAGTTGGAGTAGATGCTGATGGAGGGCGATCGGGGGTAGCCGTAAGAGGACGAGTCGGAGGTGTATTGGCTACCGACAGAGAAGGGGCGCTGCTTGTCGATGGAGGATCTGGCGATGTTGAAGGTGCCGGCGCCTGTGAGGCGTTTGAGAAAGCTGGAAGCCGAGAGGCTGGATGAGGGTGTGCTGCCGTCTTGGGATTGCGACGGTGCGCGGGTTGATGCGCGGTAGCTGTTCTTGCGCCCGAACCAGCTGCGGCGGCGACTGCTGGTGTCTTCGGATTCCTCAGAGGGCCTCTCGCCAAAGGACTTGTACCGGGCTTCGTTTTCGAGTTGGATAAACTTCTGGTTTTTGAGGCGTGCATGGTGAACGGCCATGTAGAGGTTGAAGCATTCCGTGCTGGATGGGCAACGGAAGCGGAAGTTGCCACCGCCGATGCTCTTGTTCTTGCAATTGTCCTTGACGGCTGAGCGGATCTCGAGGTCGACGACAGTGGATTGACGGAGGAGGACGAGAGGAGTGAGCTCGAGGGAGAGGAGAGGGAAGTCGGGGTTTCCGCCAGGGCTAATGACCAGCGAATAGGCTTCGATGACGCCGGCAGTGACCTGGATGGAGCATGGTTCGATGGAGATGTCCTTCCACTGGCCCTTTTTCTCGTTCCAGTAGGAGATGGAGGCGATGTATCTGGTGTAGCTCTCTGAAGTCTTGCGGCCGTGGAGACCAGCTTGGGAGGCGGAGTTGGAGGGCGTGAGGCTGCACACAGAAGAGACCATCGACTCTTGGGCAAAGTCGTCGTTGAAAGTTCGGGGGAGGTGTTCTGGCAGAGGCTCGAGTTCGGACTCGGGCTCTGATTCCGATTCTTGGTACGGTTCTGGTTCTGGCTCCGGTTCGCGGTATTGCTGCGGCTCGAGCTCTCTGTGGACCTCCCGGTGCGGCTCGGCTTCTGGATCTCTGATGCTGAAGCCTACCTCTGTCTCGGGAATATCATCTTCGAATTCGTCTTCGGATGATGACCAGTCTGATTCTGTCTCGCTTTCGGAGGTTTCTGTGAAGGAGTCGGCAGTGTCGGATGACTCCTCGGAAGGAAGATACTCATGCTTCAAGGGGGATGAGCCCCGCCGCTTTATACGGGGGCTTTGGAGATCAACAGGAGGCTGCAATTTCGGGCTGAGTGAGCGGTGAATTGGAGGGGGAGGCGCACCATCCTCGCGGAAGGGTGTACTATTGGGCGCTCTTTGTCTTTGATCCTCGTATGATTCCTGTGTAGGGGTTCGCTCTGGTGATGGACTTCTCGGAGAAGCGCTCCGGGCGTGGTGGTGGCCAGGAGTTGTTCGCCTCGGCGTGAGGGGCTCAGGGGACGCCGTCTCACGATCGTAGAGCTTGCCGCCGACAGGCACGTCCATTCTAGTTGATGATTCGGGAACCTCTTCAAGAGCTGGGAGTCGCTCCTTTGGTGGAACAGGGGTAGTTCCGATGATGCCAAGCCAGTCTACGACCTGGTCTTCGTTGTCGGTGACAAGGTTCAGCAATTCATACCATTGCCTGCCGTTGTGGGTGCCTTGGACCATCAAGACGAGCTCAAATTCGGCGTCTCCCCGTCGGGCAGATATTAACGCCATAGGCATGGGAGGGAAGAGGAGCCACGTACGGCGTCCGCCGCCAGTCTCGCGAATCAAAAGGTCTCCCTTATCATTGTTGGCCCCTGGAAGATCACGGTGAACCAGTTCAACTTGGCACTCTAGTCGCTGGCCGTTGGAGTGCGCTAAGCTGAGAGAAAAGAGATCCTTGGCATTGACTTGTCGCTTGGGGTCGATCTTGATCGAGCCCATGGGGGCAAGGGTTCTCAGGTCACGCATCCTAGTCGTGTCCGTATTGATGGCATCCTCGTCGGCGAGGCGAGCAGACTCTTCCTTGTGTCGGCGCTTGCATTTTTCTTGTAGGCGATCGTAGTCGCCCACCAGCGTAAGAGTGTCGTAGGAGCCGAATGCAGCATGGAGACCCTATTGGCAGTTAGAGGAATTCGCAGACAGTACGAGTGTCTTACCTTTGTAAACTTCGCAAGTGTCCGGACGCGAAGAAGGGGCCTCTTAAGCAGGTGCGCAACATCGACTCTCTCTCCGTCTTCATTAACGACGTCGCCTTCGGCGTTGCGTGGGAGGGCATTGATCAGTGAGTCCTCGTCGTCAAGACGGTCGGCAGCAGGAGCTAGGTTGACGATGAGATCCTGGAAGCCGAGCCGCCATGCGTCCAGGTAACTGTCATATACCGGGGAAGCAGTGTGCAGCCAGGAGATCAGTCGGTTAATATCTGTATGGGAAGCTCTCTTGTGGGCGGTCTTGAGCTTTTCTAGTGCAACTCCCATGTTGACGACTGACTTCGACATGTTATTCGCCTTGCGTCCGGGCGATTCAGGGCCGAATAACTCCACAGCGCTTGATGATTCGCCGTGAAGGACAGATGTCAAGAGGACGGGAATCACACCATCCACCAGAGTCTTGAGCTCCCTCTGGTACAAGTTTTCATCGTCGATGAATTCTTTCAACAAGTCGTTGTTGGTCACTGTATTCTCACGATTGGCGGCTTTCCTCACGCTTGGCCGTGACCTGACACTTCTGAAGCTGCCTGGCACTTGACTATCATCGGGCAGAGACAAGACGGAAACGAGATCGGAGTGCTTAGTTAGCCTCCTCTTCAAACCCCCAGATTTGGTACTTCGTCGCCGCGGTACTGCTGTATTTCTTGTAAAGGCGGTAGTCTGGGTGACGGTTGTTTCTGACAATTGGGAAGTCATATCAGACTCGCAGACGCTGTAGGTGTCGGCTGAACCGAGAATTGTAGATAATTCGTGTACGCCATTTGTGGGCGGTTTTCTCCGGAGTGTAGGTGATCTATCTTCCCGCATTGAAGACTCATCTGAATGTGTGTAGTCGCTGTATGACCGACTAGAGCCAGAGGAACGACGGCGCTCGTTTCGTCGGAACTCTTCTTCCTCGTCATAATCGCTGTACTCCTCAAGCCGTCTTTCTTCCTCACTGATATACTTGGACGGAAGGGCTTGGTGGCCGCTAGATTCTCCTCTGAAAGCCTCCTTCAAAATCTCGCGGAACGGCTTTTTAACTGATTTCACGGGTGAGATGGCACCCCGCGTGGCAGCCCTCCTCCGCAGACCGGCAGATGAAGGTGTCCTCAGCTTCTCCTTTTCCTTCTCATCAGACTTATTGGGAGCCACATTCTCGTCGTTCTCCGTTGATGCAGTGAGATCCGTTGAAAGGTCTGTCGAGAGGTCGGTGGATAAATCGGTGGAGAGATCAGTGTAGGTCCGTGTCGAGTCCGTTGTCCGCGTCGTTTCCGTGGTTTGAGTTGTATCTGTTGTCTGCGTCGTGTCTGTCGTCTGCGTCGTCTGGGTAAGGTTGGTCGCCTCTGAAAGTTCTGTCCTGGTTGGGAGAGAAGACTTTCTTTTCGGTTCGACGGAGCGTTTACGACTGTGAGATCGCTCCTCAGACTTCTTCTCTGACACTTTCCTTTTCGGCTCTTCCCTTGCCTCCTTGTTTTCCTTAGCTTGGTCAACGAATGGGTCAACAGTGCCGTTGAGCCACTTCTCGATGCTCGGGGGCTGGTTTGCCACCGGTTGCTTGGGTGGCTCAACGGCATCATGCAGAATCTTTTTGCCTTCGCTGACCACTTTCTTGAGCACGTCGGCAGCCTTGAAACTTGGATTGCGTTGTGCTGGCTTCCTCCTGGTCTTGCTCCGTTCAAGAGGGAGGCCGAGCTCGCTGAAGGCGGAGAATCCAAAGGGAATCTCGTCGAGCGTTTTAGCCCCGGGAGCGCTTGTAACTATGGTAGGCGCAAGCTCCGACTCGTCCTGCCCTGGCTTCCCCGTAGAGTCTGAGCCACTGACCCACGAGGTTCCTTCAGACGCAGGTGGCGGCGATTTCTTCTTGTTGCTAACCTTTCTTGTCCTGGACGGTTTCTTTGTTGGTGTTTGTAGATGGCTGTCGGAATCTTCAATAACCTCGATCCGATCAGATTCGTCCTCTTCAACCACCACGATATCGTCAGAGCCGTTTCTCGAGCTTGCTCCACGGCTACGGTCTCTCGACTTGGCAGCTTTTGGTGTCTGTACTCCCGACCCTTCAGACGGAGACTTCATTGACCTCACCCGAATACCATCATCGTCAAGCTTCTTTCGCAAAGGGGCGACCCGAATGCCGTCGTCGCTGGCTTTCGACTTCTTTGCTGCGGCCGTTTGTTTCTCTTGAAGCTCCTTCAGCACGTCTTGTATCTTGCTACCGTCCAAGGAGCCCGTTGACTTCGATGCGCTGTGCCTTGGCGCTGGTGGATCCGACATCTCAACCTTCATCGCCCAGTCTTGAATCTTTCTGGCCACAGGCGCTTGTACAGGTGTTTTTTGTACAAAATTCTTGGGTAGCGGACTCGGGCTTGCGTCCTTCTTCAGCTGCGAAGCTTTCTTGTTCTTCTTGGCCATCCAATGGTCATCACTAACAACCCGCTTCTTTGGAGGCGCCTTAGTCCCGCTAGGAAGTTCCTCGGAGTGCTCCTCTTTGTCGTCGGCAGCGCCTTGATGCATCTCAATGTGTGGTGCTGACTTGTTCTTTTGCCGCATTTTGATCCGCACGCGATCGTCCTCTGTAACGCTCTCCGTATCATTCGGGAAAGCAATCTCTGTGGGTTCGCTGGGGGTGGACATGGGGTCGCCAGCTGCCATGGCCGCAGCATTCGCTTTCTGCCATTTGTTCACTCTGTCTCTGACGCCGCCAGGTTGCTGGACCTTTGCCACAGCTGCCTGCCGCATCTCGGCTCTCATCTCCGCCTTGACTGCGTCCAGGCTCATTCTGCGTTTGCGCTCGGCGGCGAGCCGTTGTGGCGACGGGCGGCCCCTGAGGAAGTCGGCGAGGAGCGTAGGAGGTTCGGCTGGCTTCCTCGCCGTATTGGCACGAGGACGGGCAGGTGCGCTCTTTGAGGTAGCTGGGCCAGCGGCGGCCGCAGCCTTCTTGGGAGTTGTTGGCGCATTGTTTTTGTTCTTTGTGGTGGAGGGCTTGCCCGCGGTCGCGGCGGCGGCGGCGGCATTGGCCGTTCCTTTCTCGTCGGGGGTTTTGGGAGTCATTGTCTACCGACTGTCAGAGAAGCTTCGAATGGGATGGGAGCGGTCGTACAAGTACGTCCCCTCTCTAGATAAGGTGGGAATGACAGGCTTGGGTGGGCTGCATGCTGCCGCGCAAGGCTAGACAGTCTGGTGGTGTGAAGTCAAAATAAAGTCGGAAGTCGAAGATGAAGAACTAAAGCAGTATTCGAGAAGTTTGTCAAAAAGTAAAGAATGACGGTAAGTCAAGAACTGAAGTGAGTTGGTTGAGGGAAAGAGTAGGCCGGAGTGTAGGCCACAGACAATCAACAACCAGTCAGCTCGCAGAGGCAGCTCGCTATGGGTGGTGGGCAGAATGCATGGAGATGGGCAGCTCGATGACAATCCCGTTGTTGCAGGCGGCTGACCTGTATTGCGCCTTACGTTATTAGAGGCTCGCTGACTGACTGAATAGGTAACGAATGCGGTCGGCGAAGATCGATTTCTTACGAAGACCTGAAGGCAGGCCGGGCCCCAATTGACCCCGTCGTTGAGCTGGCACTGCCGGAGTAACCAGTGGATGTTGACGCCGGAGCTTAGACATAAACAAACCGCTGACGGTGGGGCCGTCAGCACCTTGGGACCTTGGTACCTTGGGATGAGGCGCTATCAGGTACTGCGTAGAGTTGATGAACTGAAGCACGGGCATCCCGGCCAGGTCAGGCAAAGTGGCCAATTAGACGACGTTTTTGCGCCTAGCGGCCCGGACTTCGACAGAGGGCTGCCAGTGAATGTGGTTTCCAACAGACGCACCATTCCCGGAATGGCCCAGGGCCATATTTTCCTAGCGAAAACAAGAGAGGAAAAGAAGCTTCGGGATGAAGGGATGATCATTACAAGGATCCCTTCGCCTGGCCTGTCATTGTTTTGGCGTCCCTCCGTCTTTTGGCACTGACAGCCCGCGCATCGACCATCGTTCCCCCCAGCCTTCGTCAATCTCGACTTCCAGCAGCGCGGCCTCTCGCCTACAAATCGGATCTTGGTTGTTTCTAGGCTCGAATCCGCTGTCGTTGTCTTCTATCGGGCCCGAATTCGCAGACCTTTGTCGCCTTAGATCGACACTCTGCGACCGAAACGAGAGACGGCAAAGGGGGGGGGGGGGGGGGGGGTTTCGACTGTATAATGGAGACAATAAGAGACCGCACC
>JAOQIF010000665.1:0-49892 GCA_026260285.1 Colletotrichum sansevieriae | reverse complement strand
TAATATTTAAGGAAGTATTAAAAGATAGGGAGGTTCTATAAAGTCTTAATAAAGGGCTTAGATAATATGAAAGTAGTTATTAAATAATATAGTATAATAAGGAGGGAAAAGAACTAACCCTAGGGCGGGAAAAAGCCGTTATTTTATAAATAGCTAAAGAAACCTCGCTGAACTATTGCGAAGGTAGATATAACTTCGGATAGCAAAGAATAGCAGTTACTCACTATAATAGGTGCTACCTACCGGGAGATAGATATAGTAAATTAGCAATAATAGTCGCTATCCGACCTACTTAATAGCCTCGTAACGCACCCGTTTAGAAGGGGGATAATAGAATAAAAAACGAAGTTATTATAAGGGCATAGTATAAGAATATACTCGCTAGATAAAGAGCAAATAACGGGAGAACTAAAACAAAGCTACTATTAGAATAACTACCCTCTTTTAAAAGGAAATAATAGGATAAAAAACGAAGTCTTTATAAGGGCATAGCGTAAGAAAGTACTCGCTAAATAAAAGGCGAATAGCGGGAGAATAAAAACGAGGTTACTATAAGGATAACCGCCCTCGTTCGAAAGGAAACGATAGGATCCCTTTAGAATAGCCCGGATAGAGAGCATAAAAGGGCCTAAAAGGAGAGGAACTATAAGGAATAGGACTATAAGCCTAGCTATTATATCTATAACTCTAAGGGCTCTACTATCTTTCAGCGAATATTCAGTAAATAGATACTACGCCGGATAATATTACGGTTAGCTATCCGACAGTAGGGTCTGCTAATAGAAGCTGGGGATTGAGACGTAGTAATAGTATACTAGGTCGTGGTCATAGGCTGAAAGTAGATCAGGTCTTTAGAGACTAAGGTGATTAGTCTTAGGCTTAATAAGTAATTCATAGTAAAGGTAAGCTAAGAGTATCCGTGAGGATAAATATAAAGTTAATTACTAAAGAGCTATGGAAGTCTAACCTAGAGCCGGGCTCAGGTTATACTATATATAAGTCCTAAATAGTTCTTTATCCTGCTGCTAATCGCTAATTAGGTACTATTAAGCGCTTAGTAATTATTAGTAATTGCTTAGTAGGTCTTACTAAGCGCTTAGTGATCTATACTATCTGCTTAGTCTTATCTTATCGTTACGTAACTTATATTATAGTTCTCCCGTTCCGAGTAAGTCCCTATTATTCCCGTGATCCTATAGTATAAATATCCTATCCTAGCCGCCCGACGCCTAAGTAGGTCGGTTAACTATTATCCTTATATAACGGGTTATAATATCAGGTCCCCTCTCTAAAGGTCTTGTCCTCAAGACCTAATATAAGTAGGTCTTTAGTCCTAGGTTAGGGATCTATTAATTATGCTTCCTGATTTTCTATAACGCTAATACTATATCAGGTTATATTATTAATAATCCTGCGATCTCCACGCTTCGTTATTACTATTATTCTCTTAATATTGCTAAGAATAGTTTTGAAGTTATGCCTTATCGTTACTATCATTCTAAAGGTTTGCGTTATAAAATGTTATCTAGTTCGCTAGTCTATAGGGAGTATATCGCTATAGGTAGTACTCGTCGTTCTTATAATGCTTCTAGTAATGCGATTTATTAATATAGGTCTAGTTTTGCATAGTTCCTTTATTTCTTGCTAACTTATTATAGTAGAACGATTAATAGTAGAATTTCGTTATTTAGATAACGAGGAGGAAGGAGCTAAAGAGTTATTTTAAAAGAGAATAGAGGTGCTATAAAAGGCATAGGCTAAAGTAAATAAAGTTCTTACTAAATTAGATCGTATTTATAAGGCGAAGCGGATAGTTTTTAAGAAAGGTTATAAGAAGATATTAGTAGTAGCTAAGGAAAGCGAGTCATCCGGGGGTCCTTCTCTAGGGTCTCCTATAGTTTAGGAGGTATAATTAATAGGTAGTTTTAGCATAGTTAACCTGGATACTATTCTAAGTAACTAGAATCCTAGTACTCCGAATTTCTTATTGGGGTAACTTTTACTCTATTTCTAGTGTTCTTAGGCGAATAAATGGTTTTCTTTGTTATAGTCGGTCTGCTTCTAGTAGTAGTTTAATAAAGCGATATAGGCGTTTTATTCGTAGATAGCTACTAATTTTTATTAATAGTAGTATTATTAGCATTACTAGTATTACCTCTCGTTCTTAATATTATTGCTAGTAGGTCGTGAGTTCGTCTTCCGCATTAGTAATATTCTTAGCTAGTTCCTATATATCGTCTTTATAACTATATCCTTTCTACTTGATGAGATATTAGGATCTATCTGGTTCTTCTAGGTAGTTGAGGATCTATTTAACTTTATACTCTGGTTCGTTATCTTCTATAATAATAAGGTTATTCGTTTATAATCCTCATAAGGCTAGTTTAAGTAACGAGATATAGAATACTAGGTAATACTTTATGGTTTCTAGGAGTTTAAGCTTATAGTTAACTAGTAAAATTACTTATGAGATTTTGAAAGGTCTGAGTTTTTTATAGTTAAGTTTATTACTTAGTTATTTTATTTTAATATTTCGCTATATAAGATAGGCGCTATCTCCCTCTTTTAAGGTTAATCTCTTAATCCTTTATTAATTACTAAACTATACTATTTATTATTATATAAATTCGAGTTCTTTATATATATTTTCTTAGATATCCTTGATTTATTATACTAAGGCGATAGCTTTTACTATAGCTAGGCCTATCCGGGGTTCTCTATAGGCAGTAGGTTCGAATCTATAGTTAAGGTAGAAGGGGGATTCCTTAGTACTTTCTCTGATTACGCTATTATATATAAATTAAGCTATTAATAGTAATATAACCTAATTATCTTAGTTATAATTAATATAAGCGTAGAGATAGGTTTCGAGGATTTAGTTAATCCGTTCTATTTATCTATCGGTCTGTGGGTAAAATGTAGTAGATATTACTTATTTAATACCGAGTTATAATATAATTAAGTTCTAAAACTTAGAGGTAAAGATCTTATCTCTATCTAATATAATTTCCTTAGGTATACTATAATTAGCTATAATATATTTAATAAAGGTATAGGTATATTCTTCAGCATTACTTACTTCCTTATATAGGATAAAGTAGGTATACTTCGTAAGTCGGTCTATAATAACGAGGATGCTATTAAAGTATATTCCTATAAGGGGTTCTCGAGATTTTAGTAGTTTAACGATAAAGTCGAGGGATATAGATTACTAGGCTACTTATAGTATAGGCAAAGGTTATAGCATGCTATATAGCTAGTATCGAGTAGGTTTGCTTTTGAGGCAGACTTCATAGTCTCTAATTACCTTTGCTACACGTTTTCTACTAATTATTCCTCTATATTATTATTATAGTTATTTCTAGGTTTTCGTGATTCCTTAGTAGCTATATATAAGGCGAGCATAGAACTCTATAATTGCTTCGTTATCTAATTCACTAGTCGGGCTAGTACTAGATCGTCTAGCTATTATTAAGAGTTTAGTTGCTAGTACTAGGTCTCTATTATTATTTCCTTTGAGGATTACCTAGGTTTCTTCTAATATTAGGATATTATAGTCTAGTTATTAGCTAAGAGCGTTAGCTCTATTATTATCTAATCCTTTATAATAGATAATTCGAAAGTTAAATTCTAATAAGAATTCTAACTATCTAACTTATTATTTATTTAATACTTTTGAGGTAGTGAAGTATAAAAGGTTCTTATAGTCTAAGTATATAAGTATTTTATAAATAGTTCCTAAGAGTTCGGGTCTCTATTCCTTAAAGGCTTTAATAATTACTATAAGTTCCTTATTATAGATCTAGTAGTTAAGTTCGGGTTTATGAAGTTTATAAGAGAAGAAGGCGTATAGGTATAGTTATCCTTCTAAGTCCCGTTAGAATAGTTATACTCTAATTGCATAGTTAGATATATCTAGTTCTACTTCGAATTATTTTATAAGATCTAGAATAATTAGGATGGGTTTGCTAGCGATAAGGTCCTTAATCTTCTAAAATGCTATCTATTATAGTTCTTTTTATATAAAAGGGGTATCTTTATAGCTAAAGCTAGTAAGAGCTATATTAATCTTATTATAGTTTTTAATAAATTTTTAGTAGAAGTTAATAAATCCTAGGAATCCTTAGACTTCCTTAAGATTATTAAGTACTAGCTATTCTTTAATAGCTTTGACTTTATTTTCTAATATATAGACTTTTCTAGGGGTAATAGTAAATCTGAGGTATTCTACCTTCTAGGTATAGAATTCGCTCTTTTCTGGTTTAACTAGGAGCTTAGCTTCCTAAAGAGCTTATAAGACGTGATATATATCCTCCTTATATTTCTTAAGTATTAGTAAGAAGATAAGAATATTATTAAGGTAAACTACTATATAAATATCGATATACTTGCGTAAGATATAGTTAATTATATTTTAGAAAGTTATAAGGGCGTTAGTAAGACTAAATAGCATAATAAGGTACTTGTAATATCCTTTCTATATTCTAAAGGCGGTCTTCTATTCTTCTCCTTCTTTTATCCTAATTAGGTTATAGGCTCCTTTAAGGTTGAGAGCTATAAACTAGTTAGCTCTATAGAGTAGTCGTCTTATTTTATCGATTAGTAGTAGTAAGTAGCGATTTTTAATTATTATTTTATTAAGTATATAATAGTTGATATATAGTCGTAGTTTCCCGTTCTTCTTTAGTATAAATAGGATTAGGCTTCCTATTAGTAATATTAAAGGTCTAATATAACCTTTCTTCAGGTTTTCTTCGAGGTACTAGTCTAGGGCTTCTATTTCTATTAGATTAAATCTATAGATTTTATTAAATCGTGGTTCCTTCCCTTCCTTAAGGGGAATTTTATAGTTAAAACTAGTATATTTAGGCAGTCTAGTTTCTAACTTAGCTATAAAGAGTTTCTTATAAACTCTATATTCTTCTAGGATAGATAGAAATAGATTATTCTTCTATTTGAGATCTATTATTAATATAGCTTCTTTTACTTTAAAGTAGTAGATATATCGTTTTACTACTCCTTACTATATTAATTTATTTAAAGCCTAATTTTAATAGAGCTACTTAGGGACTAAACTATCGTAGTCCTAATAGAGTTAGCCTTTTCTCTAATCTATCTATAGGTTATTTATTCTTAGCTAGGGTAGTCCTAGTACTATATTATACGTTCCTATATTAGTAAAATCTAATTAGATTCTTTCTTTTTAATCTAGATAGCTTATCTTAAGGGGCGTAGTCTTATTATAGATAGTACCTCTTTTATACTTAAATTCTTCTCCTTCTACTATATATAAGCGGTATAGTTATTCTTTTCCTCCCTATTATACTTTTAGCCTATTAATAGCTTAGGGAGTAATATAGTTAGCTTTAGCTCCGCTATCGATTAGCGCGAGCGTTATTTGCTAGTTAATAGTAACTTCTAGTTCGATATTATCCTTATATCCTTATAATATTTAGTAGATAGATCCTTTATATATTGCCTATTATAATCCTTTTTTAGTAGGTAAGTCTAGTTTTTTAACTACTTAAATAATCCTAGGTAGGTAATCTATTTCCCTTCCTATCTTACCTTCGTGAGGCTATTTTCATAGATTCTAACTTATAGAGGTCTAGGTCTATTCTTTGCAATTCTCCAGGCATATGCTTTTTCTTAATAATATACTTAATACTTATCTTATTAATATTCGTCCTACTTTATTATATTATTATATTAATATCTTATAGGAAATTGCAAGCTAGGTCTGAAGATTGCAAGGTTATCTTCGAATAATACTATAGTCTATCTAATTATAATAGATATTAAGTAGACTTCCCGAATAGGTTCGTTATTATATCTTCTAGGGTAGAATTAGTAATTATGCTTTTCTCCTATATATTCCTTATACTTATTATAAAAGTATTAAGGCTAGAAGAGGGTTTAGTAGAGTTAATAGTTACTTCTTAATATGAGGTAGTCTTCTATATATAATTCGGGAACGTAGTCCCGTTCTCGTTAGTTTGCTAGAGTACTATAGAAGTATTATTATTACTAGTCTCGAAATATATTTATTTCTTAATACTATAGAAGTTGCTTAGTCTTATCTTCTTAATTATCAGATTCCTCTTTAGAGCTAGAGTTATTTATACTAGGGGTATACCTATAGGTAATCTCTACCTAAGTATATTATTAAGTAATATCACGAGGTTTATCCGAGTTATAAGGTAAACTTTCACCTTCTCCGAAAGTCTAGTCGCTAGTTATACTAAGAAATTATTATTTTATTAATAGGTCGTGCTAATATTCCGGTTCTTTATCGGATTCTTCTTTAACTTATTTTTTAAGTTCTTAATTAATCTATTTAATTTAAGCGGGGTTTCTATATATATTCTTTTGTCGTTCTATATATATAAGCATAGCTCTTAGTTATCTTTCTTATATAGGGTTATAAGGTTTATCTTAGATTTATTCCAGGTATACAAGTTTAGCTAACTAAAGTTATACGAGTTTTCGTTTATTATTATCTTCTAGTTCCTAGTTATATATAGTAGAGGATATACTAGCGGGTTTGAGTTATTAGATCCGTAGCGTCTTATTAAGCTATTCTCTAGGCTTTCTTGCTATTTTGCTATTATTAATATGCATTATTACTAGAGTCTTAGGTCGAATATCTGAGGTAATTATATTATATCTAGATCATCCGGAGTTATTATCCCTTAGGTAGTATCCTATTATCTCTTTATCTTCGAGATAGATTCGATAGTTATCGTCATAGCACCCGGTCTATAATAGCAACGCATAGGGGGCTTTAGAGATTATATTAACTTATCGTAGTCTCTCTATTACAGGCTTCTAAAGAAGCTTCTTAGGTTATATACAGTCTTTAGCGACGTAACCTTATTTATTGCAGTTCTAGTATTTAGGGTTCTAGGGCTTTTTATCGTTAGGTTTAGTTATTATGCTAAGATCCATAGGTCCGCTATATTATCTATAGGCAGTACTTTATCGGGTGTTATTCTAGTTATTACGGGGCTTATTATCGTTTTATTAACTATTAAACTTATATTAAGGCTGCTACTAGTACTTATATCCTAAGTTAGGTCCTTATCGTTTCTAGCCTTTTTCCTTATAGCATTTAAATAACTAATTATTAATCTTAATTATAAGTTCAGCATACTAGAGGAAGTCGTTAGGGCAGTTAACCTTAATAATCTTATCTTTAACTTTATTCTTAAGTCCTTAGTAGAATATAAAGATCTTAGTTTCCTTAGTAAGGTCGAGTTAAATGCTTAGTTATCTAAAGGTAGTAGCGAATTCTTTAGCAGATTTGGTTTATTAAAGTTGCAATAGTTTATATTTAGCTTATCGCTTCTTATTAAGGTCTTAGAAGAGCGAGCGGAGAGCGTCTTTAAATCCTTAGAAACTATTATATATATCGCAAGTTTCTATAGAGCATTTATCTAGGGTCTTATACTTAAGAAATTCTTCTTAGATAGGTTTGAACTATTTAAGGGCTTATCCTCTAAGGTAAGTAGCTATATAGATTACCTTTTTAGTTTAATTAGTGAAATCGCTATAGTAGAAATTCTAATAGTTCTTAACTTAGATCAGGAATCCTTTAAGATATCCGGTGGTATTATTATAAGTTATTAGGGGACTAAGCTTAAGCTTTTATTATCCTCCGGTAGGGGTTATAATAATATTAGTAGTAGCATATAGGGTCCTGATTTCTTTCTAGAGTTCCTCGATATTAGTATTACTATTCTATCCTCTTAGATAGATAACTTTGTTTTCTAGATCTGCAATATGCTAAGGGCTATTTCCTAGTTATTATATTATTCTCTTAAGGCTCTAAAGTTCTATAGCAGTTTCGTTATATATAATCTAGATTTTAATAACGTTATTATCTCCTTTCTTAACTCTAGTTCGGAGTCGGTTATAGGTATCTTTCTTTAGGGTCACCTTATTATTAGAATCTATAGCTATAGGAGCTCCTTTAAGTTCTTTAGCTAGGTTTTAGACTAGTTACTATAAAGAAGAGGTGGTTCTAGGAGTAAGTAACTTAGCAGAGGCGCGAGAAGATATCTTATCTATATTATTTAGTAGTCTTAATAGTTAACTTACTAAATAGGAGTAATCAAAGTATTATAATTAGCTATCCGATAGTAGGGTCTGCTAATAGAAGTTAGGGATTAAGACGTAGTAATAATATATAGGGTTATAGTCGTAGGCTAATAGTAGATCAGGTCGTTAGAGACTAAGGTGATTAGTCTTAGACTTAATAAGTAATTCGTAGTAAAGGTAAGCTGAGAGTATCTATAAGGATAAATATAAAGTTAATTGCTAAAGAGCTATGGAAGTCTGACCTTAAGCCGGGCTCAGGTTATACTATATATAAGTCCTGAATAGTATACCTGCCCTATCCTAAGTAATCACCTAGGTGTATAAGGTAATTGCGATTAGTTAGTAAGCCTAACTAATTACTAAGCGTTCCTTCCTATGCTCTACTAATCGTTTCCTTATCTTATTATCACGTGACTTATTCTATAGTTCTTCCGTACCGAGTAAGTCCCTATTATTCCCGTGATCCTATAGTACAAATATCCTATCCCAGCCGTTTGACGCCCAAGTAGGTCGGTTGGTTGTTATCTATGCATGACGGGTTATAACACTATATAGACTACCTTTTCGGTTTAACTAGTGAAATTGTTATAGTGAAAATTCTAATAGTTTTTAACTTAAATCAGGAATCCTTTGAGATATCTAGGGGTGCTATTATAGGTTATTAGGGGACTAAGCTTAAGCTTCTATTATCCTCTAGTAGGGGTTGTAATAATATTAGCAGCAGCGCATAGGGTTCTGATTTCTTTCTGGAGTTCCTTAATATTAGTATTACTATTTTATCCTCTTAGATAGATAACTTCGTTCTCTAGATCTATAATATGCTGAGGGCTATTTCCTAGTTATTATATTATTCTCTTAAGGCTCTAAAGTTCTATAGCGGTTTTATTATATATAGTCTAGATTTTAGCAACGTTATTATCTCCTTTCTTAACTCTAGTTCGGAGTTAGTTATAGGTATCTTTCTTTAGGGTTACCTCGTTATTAGAGTCTATAGCTATAGGGGCTCCTTTAAGTTCTTTAGCTAGGTTTTAGACTAATTACTATAAAGAAGAGGAGGTTCTAGGAGTAAGTAATTTAATAGAGGTGCGAGAAGATATCTTATTTATACTATTTAGTAGTCTTAATAGTTAACTTACTAAATAGGAGTAATTAAAGTATTATAGTTAGCTATCTAATAGTAAGGTCTGCTAATAGAAGCTAGGGATTAAGACGTAGTAATAGTATACTAGGTCGTAGTTATAAGCTGAAAGTAGATCAGGTCTTTAGAGACTAAGGTGATTAGTCTTAGGCTTAATAAGTAATTCGTAGTAAAGGTAAGCTAAGAGTATCCGTGAGGATAAATATAAAGTTAATTGCTAAAGAGCTATAGAAGTCTAACCTAGAGCTAGGCTTAGGTTATACTATATATAAGTCCTAAATAGTTCCTTATCCTGCTGCTAATTGCTAATTAGGTACTATTAAGCGCTTAGTGATTATTAGTAATTGCTTAGTAGGTCTTACTAAGCGCTTAGTAATCTATACTATCTGCTTAGTCTTATCTTATCGTTACGTGACTTATATTATAGTTCTCCCGTTCCGAGTGAGTCCCTATTATTCCCGTAATCCTATAGTATAAATGTCCTATCCTAGCCGCCCGACGCCCAAGTGGGTTGGTTAACTATTATCCTTGCATAACGGGTCGTAACAGATAATAGTAGCGATAAGTGAAGGACCGGGGCCCACCCCGGATAGCTAAGAAGGATAATAATAGAGGGCCGACCTATAACACCCGATCTTATAGTAGGGACTACTATAATTAGAAGGGGGATAATTATAAGGGACTAGATACCTAGACTAGAGAAGCTAGAGATACTTTAGCTACTATAAGCCGAAGGGATAGAGAGGCCTATAGGTCTAGGGTATAGAACCCTTATAGCGAAGACTTAGCGAATACTCGCTAAAGGCTAGAAATAAGGGATCTTAGAGGAAGTAAGCAAAAGTAGTATAATAATATAGACCCTATCTTTTAGGTGCTTCTGCTATTAGTTTGACCTAACCGTGGCTCTTCGCCCCTCGATACCTTTACATATATAAATTAGCAATAAATTCTAAGGCTAAAGCTAGCAAAGCACTAGATAAGCACTAGCTAAGGACTAGGTGCTTACTATCGCTCTTAAAATAGATAATTAAGCTTGCAAGAAGCTTAATTTCAGGGATATCCTCCTTAGGGGGCTTCTACTTTGCCTACGCTAGGAGATAGCAGTAGTAGGAGCACCCCTGGAGCTCACTTGCTATAGGGATATAGGAGGTATCTAGCATACTAGCAGGGAAGGGAGCAGTATCGATAGATAAAGAAGATATAATAATAGATTTATTATATAATAATTAAGATAGAACGATAGGGGAGCGGGAGACTAATAGCAACTTATTAGTATTATAATCTAAAAAAGTAAGAAGAAGGATTTTAGTAGGGCGAAATTTCGAATAATATTTATACTTTTTAACTTAATACTAAAGTCGGCTTTTTATATAGCTAAAACGAAGATAATCCCTAGATTATTATATTATTTGCCTTTATTTAACCCTACTATATATAAGGAGGCATTAGATAACTACTAGGTAATAACTAGCAAACCCCCGTATAATAATAATAAACGCTTTTACCCCTAGAGGGAGAATATCTTTATTACCCCTATAAAGCTACTAAAAATATAATAATAAGCAGAAAATATAATAATTCAGAGGGCGAATTCAAAGTAATAAAAATAAGCCCGAATAATAACACGTTTTAGTATAATCCCGTAGAGGAAGGAATAACCCTTGCGAGGGAGTTTAACTATAGGTATCTAGATAACTACTAGGTAGCCCTAGGCCTTTTAGATAGAGAGCTATAAGAGTAGCTAGGGTAGAGGATAGATACCCTACTACTAGCTAACTACTCCTCTAAGCGCTTCTAATTACTTTTCTTTTTATATAGAAAGCTATAAGAGTAGCTAGGGTAGGGGATAGATACCTTACTACTAGCTAACTACTCCTCTAAGCTTCTCTAACCTATAAAGTCCCTTAATACCTAGGTATAGAGCTATAAGAGTAGCTAGGGTAGACGATAATATACCTTATTACTAGCTAACTACTCCTCTAAGCTACCTAGCTATTTAAGGAAGAGTTATATAGCTAGACCTAGGGATACTAAATTCTAGACCTATAGGAACTATAAACTAGGAAGGCTTATAGAAAGTAACTAGGTAAGCACTAGGTACCCTCTAGATAACTATAGAATAGCCTAGTCTAAGGATAGACTAGTTTAGAGAGGGGGGATTATATTATAAGCCTAGATAAGACCGGACTTACTAGACTACCCTATAGAGGTCTATAGAAGGAGGATACTAGGTAGCGCCTCGGATAACAGGCTACGCTAGGAGTCTATAGAAGGGGAATACTAGTAGCGCCCTGGGTAATAAGCTATCCTAGGGAAGTCTATAGGTAGGGGGCATTAGGTAGCTCCCTAGAAAAGTCCTCTAATTCTCACGCACCCTTATATAATAGACTAGAGGGTTAGAGAAGAATGAACGTTACGACTTTGCACCTATCTATACTAACTCTTTCACTCTGCACCGTACCCGTTTTGTGACAGGTAGTCGCGGTATGCCATCACACCTATTCGAGAACAGCAATCCGTCAAGGCAGATATCCGGAGGATCTCGGGGAGTGATTGATTCAGAGCCCGAAGATAGCTGTTCATGGACGCAGTCGCGTCCGTTAAGACCAAGAGGTCGTAAACTTCTTGCGAAGCCGTATTGGCAAGTGTCGAGGATGGCAGACGACGTGCCAATGATTAACTGTGCAGGTGTTCAATGGAGAAGAAAACAAACCGCGAAACAGAAGTAAAGGCGCTTATTTATGAACGAGATATAGACGAAGGAAGGCGAGGCCAAATGGTGGCGCTGACTCACGCCGTCCAGTCGTTGGTACGGCCCCTGAAATGGTCGTCTTGTCTGGTCTCTGCGTCACTCGCCGATACTGATGCGCTGAAGTCGAAATACCCGACCGAACTTGTGAGTCAAACACCATATCAAATAGTAATCATGGCTGCAAAGACCTTATGGAGCTTTGCTGTACCATGATGCGCATCTCTGCATTCAACTGATTGCGTCGGCTATCGCCTGTAATTATAATCATGCGCAATACCTAATTTGAGACATGTAGCTTCGGCAGAAGACATCTTAGTCCTAGTCGAGTTTTCTTTTCCTTTGAACAAAGTCGGGTTTCAAAGTCTTATAGTCAGTTCCTTCAGCTAAGATGGATTCACTGTGAGACTTTGCTGCGATATCCTAGATCTAAAGCATCCGGTTTCCAAAGAATGCTGCGCACATAGCTTTCAGCGGCGCCTCTGAATTGGCCCGATGCCCGACCGACTTCATTCGCCCAGCCAACGCCTCACTGGGAGAGGGGATGCGGCCATGGGGTCTGCTGTCGCGTTCGGCAACTTGAATGGCTTCCTTGAATCTCGCATGTTTTCATCGTCACGTACAATCATACAAGGCAAGTTCTGACCTCCTTCAACATGCCTCCAGGGCCTGGTTTCTCCGATAACCCTTTCCGCACTCGTTCAGATCTCCTGACGGCGGCATTGGCCCTGCTGCGGCCCTTGGAGCCGTACAAGTACACCAACAAACGCATCAAGCTTGCCACAAACACGGCGGCTGGGTTTGATGAAGTCTCGGCCCAGCTCGAAGGCTTTGCACGCCCCCTTTGGGTCATTGGCGATCTGCTGCGAGAAGCCGAAAGCAACGCAGTCGCTGGGGTTGATCTCGCCTCCTGGACCACGGGGATAAAGGCAGGCACAGACCCAGAATCGGAAGAGTACTGGGTAACTTGAGAGCCAATGGTCAGCGAATGGTGGAGATGTAGTCCATTGGGTTCACGCTCTTGACCTCGTTAAATGAGTTTTCAAGGTCGTGCGATGGAGAATCAAGAGGAATCCTACGGAGTTGGTTGTTTCAAAACAACGGGAAGCAGATACTGCAGAATAATTGGCGCTGGTTCCCAATACTCGTCAAACTAGCACTCGTCAAGCCTCTGGACGTCAACCTCGAGAATGTTTGTGAATTCATGGACGCAGACTTCGAGTTGCTGGATTCGTTCTACCCGGGCGAAGGATGGTCGAGCGACGGTCTTTGGGGAGAGGATAGGAAGCAGGTCAACCACTATTCGGGCAATTTTGCCATCTAGGTCGTCCAGCTTCTGTATGTCAGGTTTGCCGTTGCCGACGAAGCGAGGGTGGAGAAGTACGTATATCCCAACATGTATCTCAGCGAGGCCTACAATTCTCCCCAGTCCGTATACTGGTGCCTGTAGAGCTTCATTGTACCGGGTCTTGACAAAAGGTACCCGTTCTGGACAAGTGAGGAACTACCTCATCCTTTGGACGGATCGACCTCGGGCACGATAGAGGCATCGAGTAAGGCAGCACCGGAACAACTCGAAGTAGTCCGGCCACCAAGACAGTTGCTCTACAATACTCCAGTGCACCACTTCCTCCTATCTTCGGGACAGATGACGACAAAGAACTTCGAGGCAAGGGAAGCAAAGTATGGGAAGTTGACGCACTCATCCGCCTTTGCGTTCAGCGCGCCGACCGGGAGCCTGCTAGTGCAACTCGCTCCGGACAGCACACGTTGTGCTAGCATCGACGGCGGGGAAAGCTGGGAGGCACGGTGGGAACCAACAGCTGTGCGAACATGCTCCGCATCGATCATTAAAGGGGATGGCGTGGTCTGTCAAGTGCCATCCTTGGTCGGCACCCGGAAACCCTGGAAGCACATTGACATACGCCTTGAGACAACCCTAGCCGCTTTGGACAATCTCCCCGGCTGGCATGTTCGGATACACCACATCCAGCTTCGAGACCCGGCAGAGATTCCATCTTGGATCAACAACATCCAGACTGTAGACGGTGGCCTCGCAATAGCATCCCAAACACCCAAGGGAACCTTCTTGCCCCGGGCAACAGATCCAGGGGCCGAAGGTGATTGCTTTATAGAAGAAGACCATGCGCCTCTGTTCTTTCGGCAACGGGTGCCGGTGGTGCGTTGAGCCTGTCCTCGGGACATGGATTCGCAAGCTGCGGTACAGGGAGAGGTTGACATCGTTTGTTCGCAGCGAGGCGTTCGTGTTGAGGGCCGATCCTAACACCAAGTTACCAACTTTGTCGCAAAGGACGTTTCATTCCTGCCATCAGGCACTGCATCAGTCTAGATCATGTACGTGGCTGGTCAAGGCAAGCTACCTCACTATATCTGGCGTCAGGCGTCTTTGCTATCAGTCCAGTAGCCGAGCTAGACGTCAATTCCATCAAAAGGCTCTGGGAAGAGAATCCTCGACTAGAGATCAGCGATATGGAAAGCCCTCGCTAGAGAATTACGCGCAAACAAAAAGCTATATTCTTTGTTGACTCTTTCGAAACGAGCAGCCTTGAAATCGATCGGACTTGATTATTTGCGGGACGAGAAGAAATAACAGAACAGCAGGACGACCTTCAACAAGTGGACGCCTTACACAAAGCAGACAGCCGGGCAGACAGCAGCACGCAAGGCTGGACCCACGGATCGGAACGAACAGCCCGAAGCCCGGTGAATTTTAAAAAAGGTTTCTAGGTATCCTTGCTATGAGTTTTCCTGTGTCCATTTCAAGGTTTGCCAAGTTTTCAAGAAGCCGTTCTCGGACTCCCCAGGGGCCGCAGAAGCCTTAAACTCCAAACAACCTTTGATCTTCCCCTGCCCTAAATCCCAGCCTGGCAACCTCTGATCGTGGATCGCCGTGACCGATGACTCCCGCTCCCGTTGAAAACGTCAAGACGCTGTGATCTGGTTTCTGCAATTGGCACCAACACCGAGCGACGTGCAGTCCCGCCTCGCTGTATGTCCTGTGTACAGACAATAAAATACAAACCAAGAAAAAGACACAAACTCAGAGTCCAGTAGGCACGGCATGAGCCATCTGGTCGACCTGATGCTCGTAGCTTCCCACTCCAATGGCTTCTATTGGCCACATGATGAGCTCCGCCCACGGCGTGCCCATAAGCT
This sequence comes from Colletotrichum sansevieriae, assembly GCA_026260285.1. Taxonomy (NCBI): domain Eukaryota; kingdom Fungi; phylum Ascomycota; class Sordariomycetes; order Glomerellales; family Glomerellaceae; genus Colletotrichum; species Colletotrichum sansevieriae. Next base: position 34,728 of record JAOQIF010000665.1, on the reverse strand, counting down.
GCTCCGAAATCGTCGATATCAGGGCCCGCGCCCAGCCGTTCAAGAACCAACAGAAGGGCTCCGCCATGCTGATGATGACACAGTAGTGGGCTAGCACGACCAGAGCCGCAGGATGTCGGCGGCGGAGCATGTCCAGGTAGTCGCTGGACATGAGGACCGGCCACAAGAAGACGGCGCGGAACTCCACCGGGCCGGACACGGCGTTGACGGAAGACACCTTGGCGATGCTCTCGCTCAAGGCGATGACGGCGTTGTTGATTGTGTATTTGCCGTCGTTCTCGACGAGCCCGGTGTCTGCCAGCCGCGAACTGAGCCGAGGGAGCCGCTCGAACAGGGGCTGGAGGGTAGCCTCCACCGCCGCCGACGGCTCCTCCCCGTGCCCCTTGATGAAGATTTCGCGCAGCGGACCCTTGCGCAGATCATCATCCGAAGCGCGGAGAATGAAGCCCATGCCATCCGTCAGGGTAAAGATGTCAAGCATGCTGTCGATGGGCGAGAAGGACGGGTTGTACTTCTCGTAGCTGGGGTAGGCGGCGAAGGCGCTTAGCGTCAAGAAGATGGAAGACGCGAAGAGGGCGTGGAAGTTGGTCGAGGATATCGTGCCGAGTAAAGTTCCTCTCATGCCGTTGATGGCGTCATTCTGGTGCTGGGCCGCCTGCATGAGATAGGCATGTCGGCAATCAGGTTGAAGATACGCGAGGTGGTATGCCGCAAAGGCAAGCAATTGATGTAAAAGGAAGGGGTAGGAGAGGGCTTCTCTGGGCACATCATACTGGAGGGTCTTCTGGGCCAGCTGGGAGTGCGAAAAGGTCCGGTACGACACCGAAGTGTAATGGTGCATCAGTTCGAGATCCGAGATCCAGCCGCTGGCCGTCTCCGTCTTGTTGAGATCGGTCAGGAAGCGTGAAAAGTAAGGGAAGGGATCCGACTGCGACGAAGGAGACGTCTGGCCGCCTGGGCTAGACGCGCCGATGGCACCGCCGCCGAGTGATCCGGCTGCAGACTGTGGCGAAAGAGACGCGGGCGACTGCGCGCTTGGCCGCCGTGTGACCGATGCCGGCCCCTATCGACCCCCCGCGTCGTCAGAACCAAGAACGAGGCCGTCTCGACACCAAAGAGTGTGGGGGTTCAGAACTTACCCGCGAGCTCGACCGCGTGGATCGATGCGCCGCTGTCCCCAACGGCGGCTGTACCGGCACCTGGGACGAGCCGCCCGTTGATGCCCCCGTGTTTTCCAGGCTGCATGGCAGCCCATGGCGTACACAGGCGCTGCAGGGCTTGTTTTCGTCACACTGCATCAAGAGGATCTCGCGTTAGTCCGTTCGATGACGCACCCAAGTGAGCAGACTCAGGGAAAGGGAGGGGGGGCCCGGGGGACCGGGGGACCGGGAGGAATCCGGTGTCGCGATCGACATACTTTGACTCTTCTTTCTTTGCATCTCAAGCACCCATTTCGAGATTTCTTGTAGCCCAGGCGCTTCATAGTGCGGTAATAATTGTGGCTTCCGCTCAGATCTTATCAAAGAACAAGCACGTTCATAGAATCTTGTAAGACCTGAACACGACAACGACGACGAGTCGAGGTAAAGGTCCAGTAATAAGGACGAGCTGGTGGGGGTGGTCCGGTTTCTTGGTCGAAGTATGTGTCCTCTGTATATACTACCGGCCACCTTTCCAAATGATGTGAGTTGCGGCCCAGCCTGGGCTGGATGCTGTGATGTTGTGATATTGAGCCTCGTCGAAGGCTGTTGCTCGCCGACTAAACAAAGCTAGGACGGAAGGGGAAGTCGACGCCGGACGGGTTCGCCCAGGTATCGTCCGATCTTCCAGGACGCAGTCCGGCACAGATAGCTCAGTTCTGACGCATTCACTGGCATGTAAAATACGCTACTTTGGAAGATATGGATAGAACATGTGCGGGAATGCCAAGCCATGAGTCTGCCATTTGGACAACTGTCTCGTCAACGATCTGATCACTCCACCGGACGGGGATCCGGGAAGAGGTAGCTACTTTTTGAAGATTGGGGGGAAGAGGGTCGGACACGGGAAGGGAAACTTGGAGAAGTAAAGCTTACTGGGTTCCTTGGTCTTCACGGCCGGTGATTAGAGGTAACGGTGTCAGCGACGCCGAGGACTGAGTCGCGCCGAGACCCTCTCATGTCCGTCGTGTGAGCGGGAGATACCCCACCCCTCCCGCAGCACTCGCGGTACGCCTGGGTGTGGTAGGTATGTGTGCACGCCGGCCGATACTCGTGCCTGAGAGGGTGGCACAACGGGTGCCGCGGGATAGGCGGCCAGAAGCGGTACAGGATCCGTCTGACGAAGCCTTGAGCGACGCGCGTGCGTCATGTGGGCAGCCCTTCTCGATCGTCTGGTGCAGCGGTGCTCCAACGTGGTTCCGTTGACGCGTTGACAGTCTCGCCTGGACATGCTGAATATCGAGCCAGTGAGATGTCTTCTGGTCGACGTTGCGGCCGCGGCACACGGGACGAAGAAGACACGATCAAATTTGGGACTGAGCTGGGAAACAGAGACGCGAATCGCCAAGCCAATTTCGTCCGAGACGGCGTATCTGGTTGAGAGCCTTTATGGATCTGGTCCCGATTGTCGAGCCAAACTTGTGTCGTCAATCCTGCCTGCGTCGCCGAGATCGGGCTGAGCTCAACAAGGGTGGCATCTTAGCTTCAATACTGCGTCGTGCGTCGTGTCCAGATCATCCGCCGATATTCCCGCCAACCGCGGTGCATCTCATCATTAGAGTTTTGCGAGATGGGGTTTTCTCTGAGTTAAGCCTCGATTCGGCGACTGGTACAATGACAGGGAAACATCGGCGCACGGCAAGGTCTCGACGCTTCCAGCAACGGCACATGCGCACAAAAGCCACACACACGCATAAAACCCGTGCCCGTGGACTCCGTGGCCAGGACGCCCGGGCGCTCCGCGGCCCCTCTTGGGTCGATCCCCGATGCATCCTCGGCCGGGAAGATGCCCAGTCGGGAATCCGAATTCCGACCAATGGACAAGTGATCCGAAAACGACACTGCCTCCACGTCTTTCACCAGGATCCGGTATCGATATCGCGAGACGCTGACACGGGGATAGGGGTTTACCCTGCCCCGTCATCCAGTCATGAGCGGCATCAGTCTGATTATTTAACTGAAGGGTCCGACTCTCTAGTCTCGACTTGGCCTAGCTCCATGTCTGCGTTGCTGTAGTCTGTCGTTTGAGTCTCTCAACTCAGCGACGTTAGACCAGTGGTATTAGAGTTGAAAGCGAGTTTGTGTCGGCTCTATACAAGTGGCCTTGGTACACCTACAATGGGCGCGGCGAGACAACGGTCTCCTGTTCACTCCAAGGCTGCACATTGGCAACTCGTGCGTCATTTTCGGATTCTCTTTCGTATCTTCCTACACATGTGTTGGAAAACACCAAAAAGTTCGTCGTAAAGAACTGCGGAGGCTGAGCAAAGACGGCTTATCTTAGTGTCGAGCTGGATTTGTCGACGCGTCACGTGCTCTCCGAGACTTCCAGACTCATCGACTGTTTATCGACATGAATAGCCATGTATAAGAAGTTTCGTGAAGACTCAGTAAGATAAAGAAATGCCAGTTACTACTGTTCACGAATTAGAAAAGAAGTCCTGATTCATAATCGTTAGAATCGGCGTTTGTGTTCTCCGTACTTTCGACCGGATGACGCGACACTATGGCTGACGATAATCATCGCTGTGACCTTCCCTACCTGCAGCAATTATCTCTGTAGTCTGGCTCTCTCTTTCGCCAACCTTTGACAGATATCAACTTTTGAGAGCCAGAACCCGCCAAGCATCACGAGAGCCTCAAGGAACACAGGTGACGCGGGGCATACTTCACATTGATCGCGATGACTGATCTCCTTTCGCCGCAGATTAAAACGAAAAACCCTCCAAATGCCCACGGGCTATCGCTTTAGTAGGGTCTTGGCTGCCAGGTTGGACTTGCCTTTGGATGGCAGGGTGTTGACGTGCCGACCGCCGCGTGCCGAGCGATTTCGAGCGCCCGACTGCGTACCGCGGTCGAGCTCACGGGGAGGGCGGCACGGCGCCTTGCCGAGGATGAAGCCCAATGCGAGTTTGCTTAAGGACGAGCAGTAACATCCGCAGCGCACGTCCAAGTGAACGCCAAGACCTCGCAGCTTTTGCCGTGTCTTGGCACCGACCGAGTATTCTCGCTCTCAAGGCCGTTTTTACGAATGGACGGTCTTTCGTGAGGGCATTCGGAACGGCCCGTTAAGCTTCCAGTCGTGAAGCCCGTTGACGGGGAGGACCATGGGATGACGTCGCACGCTGGAACAGCCAAGCCCGTGAATAACCTAATTACTTTGCGACGATGCTCAGTTGATCGTTGAGGGGATGAACCATGCTAGTGGGATGGGGCCAAGACGTCTGGAGGTATTCGGCTGTTGTTCAACACGGCCACAGCCGCAGCATTGGACACCTCGAGGAATCTCCGAACCGTCGGAACCGACTGCAACGGAGCTCTGGACCTGCATGCTCATCTACGGGCCCCACCAGAAGCCGGGATGATGGTCTCAAATCGTGGCGCAAGACTGACAGCTTGGACCAAGGGCCCCATGGCCTCCTCTGCAAATCAGCCTTGAGCTGGCTCAATTGTGGCAGAGCCTATCTATCTGATTTTTCACCCCAAATTGCAATCTCTCCGCAAACTGCTCGACTAAGTTTAAGAAGAGCATCGCCTCCCCCGGTCACAGGAAGTTGGTCACCGACGACGGCAACATCGTGAGGTCTTGGGCATTTGCCCTTGACTCTTGGCGCCAACTCCGGATTTCCGCTCTTCGTTTCTTGGCACCGCGAACTTGACGCAGTTTTGGCTTTTTCTTCTTTCCCCTTTTCCTTTTCCTTTTCCTTTTTTTTTTTTTCTTTTTTTGGAACTAGATTGAGAAGGACAACGGAGACTATTAACAAACCCCCCCTCAGGCAGGCATGTTTCGATTAATTCAGGAGAGTTGGCGCCAAGGCCATCTCGACTTGGCCACAACGCCGCCCATTCTCTGCCAGAACCTGGCAAGTCCCACAGAGTCTCGAAAAGCAATGATGCAGTCCAGTAGCACGTCCATCGTGGGTTTCTTGGCGGCATTCAACAGACTGATCCCGTTAGCACAAGGCAGACTGAGCAACTGTGAGCGGCCATGGCTATCCTCGGGGTGGCGGCGACACGTGGGCAGCTCAACGTGTGGCCAGGAACTGGACATGAAATGGCATCGCTCTTTCTCAGTCGGCGCGAAGCACAGCTCAGCGAATACCTATCTGGAGGGGACGTTGCGACGGCGCTGATGGGCTATGCTCAGGTTGAACGCGATGACTGGTCGATAACCTCAAGTTGCCAAGAAACCGTGACGCTCATGATGCTCGGCCACGCAACACGGCCGTAGCAAACCTTTTGCGCCGGAATACAGCTCTGTTGAGAGTGGTGGTACTGTCTGGTGGATTGCTGGGGATGATATGCGAACGCGCAGACTTCTGGCTCGCAGCTTAATTCCCAGAAATGCTCGACTGTTCCTCGCTTCAGAACATCAGCGATGCATTACAGGGGCTCTCACCACAGGGGCTGAGGCATGCCTGTCCTGCCACGTAGGGATCCGCAGACCTAATTACATGAAGCTCATCGCAGGAAATCAATGTTGATACCTCGCTGCCACGAAAAATACGGTGCATACCATTTGCAAACATTTGACAAAGGAGCACGCCTCGCAATACGGGGCTGAGTAACAATCCCCAGACTGAAGCTGACACAGCATAGTTTTGGGGTTTCGAGAGTCCGTATTGCGCCTCGTCGGCAGCGTAGAAGCGCAGGTGAATGATGGTAAAATATGGTAAAATATGGACAGTGTACCCTGGGTGCGACGTACATGAACATAGTCTGCGCAGCATGAGGTGACGAAGTTTTGCTCACCATCTCCTTGGCACGAAAAGTCGAAAAAAGGCTTTATCCAGAGAACCTAGCCTTGATCACCTGAATGCGGTTATTGTTGGTGTACGAGATCGTCAGAGTCTTCCCGGACTCGTCGAGGTACGGATGAGCAACGCCAGCGTACACCAGACCGTTGTCGATAGGCTGGGCTTGGAAGATCTGGACATCACGAGTCCAGGGACCCTCCGGGCTGGGAGCCGTTCTCAAGAAAACCGCGCCGCCGCCAACGCCTGTCGAATCGCCCTCGCACGGTTAGCTTTCGCATCCGGTGTCAGCAAAAAAGAAAGCCCGGCACACACTCACCAAGGTGGACAAAGATGTAGCACTGGTAAAAGGCGTTCCAGACGACCTGCCCCTGGCCCGTTCCCCACATGACGGCCGTCTCGGGCGTGAAGGTCGTCAGACGAGTCGACTTCCAGCCCTGCTGGCGTCCCCACCAGTACTGATACTTGGAAAGGTCGAAAGCCTCGCTGGCCCTGACGCGGACCATGTAGACGTAGTTACCATCGACGAAGCCTGTGGCAGTCGTTGGCGGGCCGCCCCAGGCGTAGATGAACTCGGAACGCGGGTCGCGGAAAGCCGCGACGTCGCCATAGCGCGGGTTGCTGTCGGCAGCCCACCAGAAACCCTGGTCGCCGAAGCGCTCGGTGACGGTGGGAGTGCCGTCGATGACGTTGACCTTGGCGATGCCGGCACCCTTCAATCCGTCTGCATTCTGGTTCTGTAACGCGATGGTTGGCATCAGTCCGGAGACTCACAAAGTGGGATGTCAACTTACGACCAGGTAGAACACGGCGCCAGCGCCCGTGGAAGCATCGGTCTCAACCAAACTTGTCCCGCCAAAACCGGTGTCTTGTTTCTCTCCCCAAGAGGCGTTGAAGGGAATAAACTGGTTCTGGCGCCCGTTGCTGCCCAGATTCAAATCGTGCACAACAAGCGGGTCGTTCGTCGTGGCAGACACGGCATCGCGGACCATGCCGTGGAAGCCAGGCGTATCCTCCTCGGGATCCGTCACACCCGCGTCGCACCAGAGGACATCGCCCCAGACGGCGTAGTAATTGCCGGCGATGGCGCCCGTGAAACCCAGATCACGGTGCGAGCAGCTGTTGTCGGCCTTTTGGAAGCCCAGGTAGTCGACCTTGGGCTTGGCAATGGGGTTCGTCCCGACGGCCTGCGTGTTGTCCATTCTGCGGGGAGGCGGGTGTGCGTTGGAGAAGTTGCTGGTGCCGTCTAGCAACGCCGCGACGAGGGGTACCTTGGGACCCGTGCCGTGCCGTGTGGGGAAGCATGATGGGCGACGTCGATCTCGATTGCCTGGGGTCGTAACCTCGGCTTGAGAGGTGTGACGTGATCGAAGCGAGGTTGGCGAAAAGCACCATATCTCGGTGTGATACTTTCATGAATAAGGCCGAGTCATTGCGTCTGAGCGACCACTGGCGCCCAGTGTAATTCGGCCATGTCGGGACCGAACTGCAGGAAGCGGGAGATGGATTGCGGTGATTGATGGCGTGGCGGTCCAAGCCGCATCGCGGTCGGGACGGGCTCCGGACTCAGAACGCCGGATGGTGCGCCTTGGCGCCGCAAAGCGGGGCCGGCGCCGGTGGCGGGCGGAAACCTCTAACAGGGGCACGGCCTGAGCTTCTTGTCTACTGAAGCCATGGAGGACAGGTGTGGCGTTGTGGTTAGCTGTGTGACAGCGCCATGTCGGTGGTTATTTCGATGCCCTAAAGTCCCGGCGTGGCTTTTTCATGCGGCGGGCGGCTGTTTGTCACAACGTAAGGTCATCATCGAGGCATACTATATTTGTTAAATGAGGCACGCTCTACGGGCGAGGTATGTGATGTAATCCGGAAAAGAAACTCGGGAGAATGGTTCACGACATTGACCGCTCATGGGAGTACGCGTTTTGCTATGCCTAGTTACGAGGCTGTCTCAATTCAGTCGTTAATGCTTAACAACCTGGAAACTTTTGTGGTGTTTTAACAGTGAACCCGGCTACGTAGGACGTCATTGATAAACACCTCGCCCGCTATCACGATGCTGTGATCTGATGATTGCGCCGCCTGATCGGGCTATTCTCCTATATCGAGGAATCGATCACTGTGTAGCATGGTCTCTTCACCCACTGATTGGTCCAAGGGAACTCTTACCAGCTACTACCGCAGACGCCAGGTTCGGGGACGGCCAAATGAACAATGAACCACCTTCTTTCTCCTCACAGAGGGAAAACTCAGGCACATGCTCCCCCTGAAGGCCGCCATTGGCCAACACATCCCCGTCTCGCCAAGTCGGGAAGCTCATTGTGCGGGGCAAACGGGCATCGGCAGTGGGGAACATCCATCAAGTTCACCTCCTCATGGCCGTTCGCTCCGGAGCACACTTCCGCCTCTAGATATCGCTTGCCTCTGTCATAGTTAGCCAGGAGCAAATGCTTAAGTATTGCTTGCCTCTTTAGCATTCCCCTTCTCATCCCACGTGAATGGACCTGGCCCGGTTGGCTGGTACGCCGGTCGGCCGCCATAAACATGGACCGACGAAGTTCTGCGCAGAGCTGCCGAGTACCTGTATGATTCTCAACACAACCCCTACAGATACATAACCACGGGCTTCTCCAAATCTCGTCAAGAACTTTGCCGTTCTTTTCGCTCTCCAACTGCTCCTCAGCCCGATCGCTCCCAGTTCGCGATGTCGTCCAAGACTTTCACGGCCGTCAAGGCCGCCCTCCGTAAGCTCCGCCGGCCAACCCAACCTCTCCGACGACGCAAACCCTAACCCATCCCAAGTTCTTCTGCCGTTCTCCTCCGCGGCCTCCAACGACACGTACTCCCGCAACGGCCTCACCTGGTCCCGCGGTCTCCGCATGAACCAGATCCAGGTCGTCGGCACCCACAACTCGTACCATCGCGAGGCGCCCCTCGAGGAGCACCCCGCGCAGGCCGCGATCCTCCCCGACGTGCGGAACTACTACTACTCCCACCCGGCCCTCGACGTCCAGGCGACGTACCAGTCCATCCGCAACTTCGAGCTCGACATCTTCGCCGACCCGGAGGGCGGACACTACGCTTCCCACAGGATCCGCCACCTCGCCAACCTCACCGACACCCCCGACCCGGAGCTCCAGCAGCCCGGGGTCAAGGTCCTGCACGTCGCCGACGCGGACTACCACACCACCTGCAAGACCTTCGTCGGCTGCCTGAAGATCGTCAAGGCGTGGAGCGAGGCGCACCCCGGCCACGTCCCCATCCCCTTCATGATCGAGTTCAAGACGTCCGAGGAGCCCATCGCCGCCGCGGGCGGAGCCTCCGTGATCCCCTGGAACGACGCCGAGCTGCTGCGGGGACTCGACGACGAGATCCGCCGCGTCTTCGCCCCCGAGGACCTCGTCACCCCCGACGACATCCGCAGGGGCGACTTGACCCTGGAGCAGTCCGTTCTGCGGTACGGCTGGCCCGACCTGGAGAGTGCGCGCGGTCGCGTGCTCTTCCTGATGGACAACGGACCCGTCCACCCCGTTCGCGACGCGTACACGGCCGGCAAGCCCAACCTCGAGGGCCGCGTCCTCTTCACCAACTCTGCTCCGGGCGAACCCGATTGTGCTTTCCAAAAGGTTCGTTCGTAACGACAACCTCGGCCTTTACCGAAGTGGGCGGTATCGCTAATCGAGAAAGCAGCTCAATGATCCCACCGGCACCGAGCAGGCCAACATCCAAGAGCAGGTCAAGGCCGGTTACTGGGTTCGCACTCGCGCCGACGTCCCCCTCGACACCCTCTTCTCCAACGACACGACGGCCATGCGCGAGGCGGCCTTCTCCAGCGGTGCCCAGATCGTCTCGACCGACTTCCAGGCCTACGGTATGAGCACCCGCTGGGACGTCGACTACGCTGTCCGTCTCGCTGGAGGTGCTGCCGCGCGGTGCAACCCCGTTACTGGAGGGGCGAGCTGCGACGACTCCAAGCTTGAGCCTGTCGAGTATGTTCGCAACTAATGGCCGGTCAAGAGGGGGTTTGATGCGGTTGTAGACCGGCACTTCTATATATGGATAATGATAATGGCATAACGAGGAAAGCTCACTCTTCCTTTTCCAGTGAGACATGAACACTGTGTGGATGAGACTAAGCAAGGGTTCTGATGCACCGAAGTCGACGCGAATATCTGCGGAATGAGCGTAGGACTACAAAGGTAAGCAGACCAAAAGGCGGGTATAAGATATTCATCCAACCGACAAGACACATGTTTTGGCAATAGCATAGTATCACAAAAAGGTGCGGTGCAGAGTGAGAGAGTTAGTATAAAAGGTGCAAGGGTTAAATATTTATTCTTCTCTAGCCCTCTAGCCTACTATATAAGGGTATATAAGAACTAGAGGACTTATCTAGGGAGCTACCTAATACCCCCCTTCTATAAACTTCCCTAGGATAGCCTATTACCTAAGGAGCTATTTAATATTCCCTTTCTATAGACTTCCCTAGGATAGTCTAATAAGCCCTTTTCCTTATAATCTTATCCTAGCTTATAATATAATCCCCCCTCTCTAAACTAGTCTATCCTTAGACTAAGCTATTTAGTAGTTATCTAGAGGGTACTTAGTACCTACTTATAGCCTTCTTAGTTTCTAGTTCTTAGGTCTAGAATTTAGTATCCCTTATTCTAGCTATATAACTCTTCTTTATATAGCTAGATAGCTTAGAGGAGTAGTTAGCTAGTAGTAGGGTACCTATCCTCTACCCTAGCAACTCTTATAGCTCTATACCTAGGTATTAAGGGATTTTATAGCTTAGAGGAGCTCAGAGGAGCAGTTAGCTAGTAGTAGAGGTACCTATCCTCTACCCTAGCTACTCTTATAGCTCTCTATCTAAAGGTGCTTAGAGGAGCTTAGAGGAGTAGTTAGCTAGTAGTAAGGTACCTATCCTCTACTCTAGCTACTCTTATAGCTCTCTATCTAAAAGGTTTAGAACTACTTAGTAGTTATCTAAATACCTATATATCACACGCCTTTTGGTGATATAGTCGGCCATCACGTGGTATTCCACGTGACCACGGTTGGGCTCAACGCCCATCCTTTAAGTAGGAGACTTCTAGCAGATAAGCTTAGAAGGCTCAGCTATTATAGAATATATTATAATATACCTATAATTACCTATTATACTATTTATTATTATTCACGCTTATATTGCTCTTTTCCTTATTTCACTCGCAGTCTTAGCAACCCCTACTATAGCCCTAGGCTAGTAGGAAGACTATAATATCTAGTAGTATAACTTATTCTTTTTTCTTATCTAAGACCTCCCTTATATTATAAAGACTTATAATAAGGTAGAAGACTCGGACTTAACCTCGAAACCCCCTCCTAAAAGCATTTATATATTAAAAAGAAGGAAGTTAAAGAAGTCAAAGAGATAGAGGTCTTAACTATTAACTTATATAGCTAACTATTCGAGTTTAATATTAAATCAGCATAGTAATCCCTCTCTCACGGAGGAATATTATAATATAGGAGATATAGCTAGAATTAGATACTATAACGAGGCTCATAAGCTCTATAGTTTCTAATAAGCTTATAAGAACTATAACTTTACCCTTAGCCTTAGTAAATAATTTTATAACTAGATAGCGAACCTCGCTTCTCTCGAATAGGATAATAACTATATACCCTATATAGATATTATTAATATACGCTAGAAGGCAAAAGCTAATCTATGCTATTACTAGATACTCGAGCCTAATAACTATATAACTACGTTAATTAGCATTATTAATATAATTATAGCTATAAGGGATACTCTAGCAATAGTAGCACTTTTTATACCCCTATCTAGAGAAGAAAGCCTTTATAAAGCTAGTAAGAGAATCACCCTTCTGCCCCTAAGAGACGAAAGAGTTATAACTCCTATCTAGTCTAGCTAGTTAGATATTAAACCCCTAGGACCTCCTATTAAAGCAAGAGCTATAGTAGATAATATTTATAATAGGAGCAGAAGAAACCCCGAACTATAAGTTATAGTACTAGAAGATATTATTATAGGACTATTAGAGCGAAAAATCTATAGAATACTACAAATTCTTTATAATACTACTATAGGTCTACTAAAGTAGAATATATTAGTAGAGAGGACCTAGCTGCTATAGTAGAATTTAGCGCTACTACTAATATTTTTACTATTTTCCTAGGGGCCCTACCCGGAGCTACTAGCCTAGGGTCTCAAGGCTTTACTCCTTTAAGTATTTAGCTAGCTCGAGGCTAATACTAGGGCGCTATAGCCTGCAGGAACTCAATAGGAAGGTAGACTTATCTAATAGTATAGTATTTTTTAGCTAGATATTAATAAGAAGTATAGCATAGAGCTTATCTTTTATAACCGGGATATTCCATACTATAAAGAGATAGATCTATAGATCTCTAGCCTAGATGCTAAAACTACTAGCTTAGCTATAGCTTTAGAGATTATATAGAATTAGAGCTCTCTATTACGGAGGAAAGCACTTAGCTAGTAGGAATACTAACTCAGGCTAATTAAATAATAGAACTACCTCTATATAGGATATTACACCCTATATAACGCTATTAGGAGATATTTTATACTAACTTAATAGGAGTCTATCTAATAGATCGCTATATATAGGTTTACTATAGAAGACCTTAAGGGAGATAGAGATATTAATAACTTTACTTAAAACTATTTTAAATATAATAGAGCATAGATAGGACTAATATCTATAGTTAGCTAGCTATTAATAATCTTCTATAATATAATCAACCTAGAGCTTCAGCGATTCCTAGATAAACTAACTACTAGCAATACTCTCGAGGATTACCTTAATATAGCTAAGAAAAAACGCAAAGCAGTTTAGCGCAGACTCTAGGCGCTAATTAGTATTAACTATATATTAGAAGAATCTAATAACGCAATATAGAATAGTAATAAGGGACGACGGGATAACCGAGACTTCTAATAGGATAATTATAATAATCTGCAACCCTAATAACGCTATTAACCTTAGTAACGCTTCTAGCGCTCTAATAACTATTAAAACTAGAAAGATCGCTACCTATAGAACTAGCTATGGAAAAACCCGGGTTTTTAACGTTATATAAAATATAATAAACCAGGCTAGATAGACTCAGACGCCTATTACATATAAGAGGATTATAACGATAACCATAATATTAATAACCTCGTTAATAGTAGCTATATCCTGCTAGACGTATAGGAAGTCCCCCACGATTCAGCTGCCCTATTAGAGCAACTGCGCAAAGAGGAAACAGCAGGCTAGACGATAGACGTCGTAGTTATAATAAGAAGCCTGCTAGTAATCTCCCTAACTACTTTAGTTCTAGACTCTACTATATACTATGTTAATAATATAGTAAATTTCGCAGGTCTTATTGCAATTCCCCTAGCAAATAACATATAAGTATTACTTAAGAAAAACCAAATTATCAATACCTAGGTAAAACTAGTAAAATAAATAATACTAGCTAAATAGATATATTTCCGCCTTAATATAAAAAGCAACGATATAGCTAGCCTAGAGGAAGTCTATATTAATATAAGCGCCTTAATAACTCTAGTTAATAGGAATTAGGTGCTACGCTTTATGCAAAATCCTATATTTCAAACGATAGAACTACGGAAGATAAACGTAGTAAACTTAACCTTTTATATAATAGAGCAGGTTATATTCGACTTCTATATCCCAGGCACTATTAGCAACGTGGAGATCTATAGCCACGTTATTATTATAGCTAGAGTTATAAATACCCTCGGAGCGAATCTTCTGCTAGGAACACCGTTCTATAAAGATCACAAGCTAGTTATAGATTTTAATAAGGGTATAGTTAAATTCCGCTTAGTATATAGAATATAGTATCTAGTTTAGTTCAGGAGGCAGCACCTAGTAACTAGACGAGTTAATAACGCTTATACCGTAGTTATTCCCCTGCAGAGCGACGCATTCGTTATAACTAGCTTTATTAACCTCCCTAAGTTAAGCTACTAAGGCTCTAATACTTAGTAGTTTCAATCTAGTTATATAGGTATAGTTAATATAACAGTTATAGTAGATAACCCTAAGCTCGTCCTCATGCGAAATATAATAGATAGGCTAATAATAATCCTAAGGGGATAATAGCTAGGCTATATTATTCTAATAGAAGTAGAGGAGACTACTAACCTCGTTAACTATGCAGATATTATCACCCTTATAGGAGGAGAATCAAACTCGCGCTAGTTCTCGCAATCTAAGTTCAATAGGACTATAAGTAATATAGCAGCTAGCGCATAGTTTATAACCCTGCCTGCTAAATCTAGCCTAAGATTGCTTAGTTAAGCGGATAATATTCTATCTTATAGAATATCTAAGCTAAAAGATATCCTAGTTATATAGAGTAAGGATAGAGTCGAGGTCTATAATTAGGATATAGTTTTTGCTAGTAGACTTAAGGAAATCCTCGATAACCGAGATATCTACTGCAATAAGGGGATTATACCTATACTAGACGACTAACATATATATATTAAGCTTATTAAAAGATAGCAAAACTAGAAGGCTATAGTAAAGCCTTACCCCCTTAGCGCTAAAGACCTCGAAGTTATTAAGAATATCTATAGCAAAATATATACTAATAGCAAGATAGTATAGGGTAATAAGCTAATCCTAGTTATCTATCCGCTCTTTATTATATAGCGAGTAGTTAATAGTATAAAAAAAGGCAGGGTTATTATTAACCTTCGCCCTCTTAACCGAATCACTATCCTAAACGCATACCCGCTTCCTAACTAAGATAATATAATAAATACCCTTAGAGAGAAGAAACGCATAATAATATTTAATACTACTAGGTTCTTCTACTAACTGCTAATCTACTCGAGATATTATAATAGGATAGTAGTAATAAGTCCCCGCGGTATCGAGGTTTCTAATATTATCCTCATAGGATTTAAGAACTCGCTAGCCTACGCCTAGCATTTTATAGATCGCCTCCTATATAACTACTAGCACTTTGCTCGAGTATATATTAATAATATTATTATTTTTAGCAATAATAACGAGGACTATCTCTAGTATATCGATATTATTCTCAAGCTCTTTAAGAATAACCGCCTTTATATTAAACCTAAGAAGTCCTTTGCAGGATTTCCTAAAATAAGACTCCTTAACTATACTATAAATACTAATAATATTAAATAAATAGAGGATAAGATCGCAGCCTTTAAGAACCTCCGCTTCCTAAAAACTCTCTATAATATTAAGAGATACCTTAGAATAGCTAGATAGCTATAACGCGATATACCCTAGTATAATATTATTATAACGCTACTATAGGATAGAAAGACCTATCTTACTACGAAACTCCGTAATAAAAACATACTTCCTAACGGTCTATTAAAAGTAGTTTGAATAAAGAGGGTCCAAAAGGTATTATTTGAGCTAATACTAACCAAGCAAGAAGCGTAGAATACCCTCTAGGAGAATCTCTATAACTAGGTCGTGAGATACTACTATAACCTAAATAAGCTTATATTTTTCAAGGTTAATGCCTATAAAGGCAGCTTTAGGCTTATAATATTCTAACTAGGTATCCTATAGAACGGTATTAATATACCTAGTAAAGATATTATATAAATCCACGTCTAACTAGTGCTTTTTCTATCTAAGGTTATATTACCCTTAGAAAAGTAATACTTCGCTATAGAGGTAGAAGTAGTAGTAGTAATATAAGCTATAAAGAAGCTCTATAAGCTCGTGCAATCGAATAAGCATCCTATATAAATTCTTATAAATCACGTAGCTATAAAGCGAATTCTCATATATACCTCGCTACGAACTATAGACCTCAATAAGGCTAACCTATAGCTCGCGAGCGCTGCAAACTACTTGTTGCAATTTAACCTTAATATTACCTATATATTAGGGAAGCTTAACGTTATCCCTAATACCCTCTCGCGCCTACTATTACTTATAGCCTCAGGACGAGCTAATAAGTTTGAGGATAGCAACGTTCTCGCGGAAATAACCTATAGTAATAACGATAATAATAACGACGATATAGGATTTATAAGCATAATTAACTAGTTAGCTGAGAAGTCATAAGCCTACGGAGTAATAGGGGAGATAACTATAAGCATTTCGGAGGACTTTATCGCTAAGATTATGGATAATTACACTAACGATACGAGGTATAGTAAAATTCTCAAATAACTCCGATCCTAGTAGAAGGAACCTAGCAAGTAGTAGTTACTATTTAATGCTACTACTGAGGAAAATAGCGCTAGAGCTGCTAGAAGAGCCCTAAAACGCTATTAAATAACTCCTTAGAGTCTATTGCTAGAAGGGCTTATCCTTTATATAGCTACTAATAGCACCTAGAGACTCTATATTCTATGCAAGTTAGTACCTGCAATTCTCCGCCTTAGTTATAACGAAAAACACTACTTCAGCGCGGACTACATAATAGCAGAAATATCGACTTTTTAGTTTCATAATAAGAAGTTACTTATATAACGATATATTACCTACTATAACTAGTATAAAGAGAACTAAATCGACCGCTAAAGGCTACTAGGATAGCTATAACCCATCCCTATTATAGATATCCCTTATAATACTACTACTATAGACTTTATTACTAATATACCTAAAGTGCTATCCTATGGAAGTCCCTATAGCCTGCTAGGTTTCCCGGAGTTAGATACGTTAGCAATAGTAATATATAAATTCTCAAAAAAGATAATCCTTCTCATAGGATATTCGACCTATAGAACAAAAGAATAGGTAATAGTCCTACTCTATGCATTTTTCCTCTTAGACTAGGGAATTCTATATTATATTATTAGTAACTAGGATCCTAAGTTTATCTCCGTAGTATAGTATATAATATTTAACGCCCTTAATATCAGGCTCCTCCTCTTAATAGCATATTACCCCTAGATAGATAGGTAGAGCGAAAGAATAAACTAGACTGCTAAGATCGCAATATAGTTCTATACGTCTAAATCCCCTAATATCCTATAGACCGATATACTACCTGCCCTATAGCATAATCTTAATAACTCCCTATCTACTACGATTAGACGATTGCTAAATAAGGTTATACTCGGATTTAAGCTATAAAGTATCCTTAATATAGTGTTACGACCCGTTATGCAAGGATAACAGTTGACCGACCCACTTGGGCGTTAGGCGGCTAGGAAAGAACAATTATACTATAGGATCATAGGAACAATAGGAACTCGCTCGGAACGGAAGAACTATAATATAAGTCATATAATAATAAGATAAGACTGAGCAGATAGTATAGATTACTAAGCGCTTAGTAAGACCTACTAAGCGATTACTAACGACTACTAAGCGCTTAGTAGTACCTAATTATTAATTAGTAGCAAGATAAGGAACTATTCAGGACTTATATATAGTATAACCTAAGCCCGACCTAAGGTTAGACTTTCATAGCTCTTTAGCAATTAACTTTTATATTTATCCTCACGGATACTCTCAGCTTACCTTCACTACGAATTACTTATTAAGCCTAAGACTAATCACCTTAGTCTCTGAAGACCTGATCTACTATTAGCCTACGACCACGACCTAGTATACTATTACTACGTCTTAATCCCTAACTTCTATTAGTAGACCCTACTATCGGATAGCTAACCGTAATACTTTAATTGCTCCTATTTAGTAAGTTAACTATTAAGACTACTAAATAGTATAGATAGGATATCTTCCTATACCTCTGCTAAGTTACCTACTCCTAGAACCTCCTCTTCTTTATAGTAACTAGTCTAAAACCTAGCTAAAGAACTCGAAGGAGCCCCTATAGCTATAGACTCTAATAACGAGGTAACCCTAAAAAAAGATATCTATAACTAACTCCGAACTAGAGTTAAGAAAGGAGATAATAATATTGCTAAAATCTAGATTATATATAATAAAACTGCTATAGAACTCTAGAGCCTTAAGAGAATAATATAATAACTAGGAAATAGCCCTTAGCGTATTATAGACCTAGAGAATGAAGTTATCTACCTAAGAGGATAAAATAGTAACGCTAATATCGAGGAACTCTAGAAAGAAATTAGAACCCTATGCACTACCGCTAATATTATTATAACCCCTACTAGAGGATAATAGAAGCTTAAGCTTAGTCCCCTAATAACCTATAATAGCACCCCCGGATATCTCAAAGGATTCCTAATTCAAGTTAAGAACTACTAGAACTTCTACTATAGCGATTTCACTAATTAAACCGAGAAGGTAGTCTATATAGCTACCTTGTTACGGTCAGCTATCCGACAGTAGGGTCTGCTAACAGAAGTTGGGGATTGAGACGTGGTAACAGTATACTAGGTCGGGGTTGTGGTTGTAGGCTGATAGTAGATTAGGTCCTCAGAGACTAAGGTGATTAGTCTTAGGCTTAATAAGTAATTCGCAGTGAAGGTAAGCTGAGAGTATCTATGAGGATAAATACTAAGTTAATTGCTGAAGAGCTATGAAAGTCTAACCTTAGGTTAGGCTTAGGTTATACTATATATAAGTCCTGAATAGTTCCTTATCTTACTACTAATCGATAATTAGATACTACTAAGCGCTTAGTAGTTATTAGTAATCGCTTAGTAGGTCTTACTAAGCGCTTAGTGATCTATATTATCTGCTTAGTCTTATCTTATCGTCACGTGACTTATATTATAGTTCTTCTATTCCGAGCGAGTTCCTATTATTCCTATGATCCTATAGTATAATTATTCTTTCCTAGCCGCCTAACGCCCAAGTAGGTCGGTTAACTATTATCCTTGCATAACGGGTTGTAATATCAGGTCCCCTCTCCAAAGGTCTTATCCTCAAGACCTAATATAAGTAGGTTATTAGTCCCAGGTTAGGGATCCGTTAATCATGCTTCCTGATTTTTTTATAATGCTAATACTATATTAGATCGTATTGAAAAGTCGGATTCGCGTGGAGCTCGTCGCGCATAAGTTCGTTATAATCGTTAGGTCCTTGGTGATCTTATTAGATATCGTGGTTATGACGTTATGCTGTGTTCTCCTTATTTCTAGCATAACCGAGTATATAAGATAGACCTTATCTAACTCGGAGCGTTATAGTGAGTATGTTAAACGTGGTTTTTTAAACTATAATAGTAGTAACGTAGCGAATGCTTATAAGTAGTTAATATGCATTCTTTTGGTAGCAGCTAACTTATTATAGTAAATTATTGCTTTAAGGAGCAGAAGAAGGTAGAGCGAGAAGAAGAAGAGGCTAAGGAGGCGTTAGAAACTTTATAGACTTAACTAGCTATAGCTTTGAGTTATTTATCTCGTATTTATAGGTAAAAAAAATTCTTAAAGGAGCGTAGTTCGGATTTAATTCGTCGTGGGATATAGTTTATTAATAAATAGGAGGCAGAGGAGCGTGCTCTTAAAGTATAGGAGTCCCGGGTAGTAGAGGATCTATTATTATAGGGTGCTCCTAATAAGTCGACTTAGTCCTCTCTAGGTATTAGGGTTATAGACTTAGGTATCCCTCTAAACGTTAGTTCCTCCGAGGTTTCTTAATAGGCTTCGGGTGTTCCTAACTAAATAAATAGTTTTCCTTATTATAGTCTATCTGCTTCTGTTAGTAGCTTGGTGAAATGATGAGGGTGTCTTATTCGTAGGTAGCTATTAGTTTTTATTAGAAGTAGTGTTATTAATACCGCTAGTATTATTCCTCGTTCTTGATGTTATTACTAATAGGTTGCAAGTTCGTCTTTTGCGTTAGTGATATTTTTGGCTAGTTCCTATATATCGTCTTTATAACTATATCCTTTCTACTTGATGAGGTATTAGTATCCTTCTAGTTCTTCTAGGTAGTTGAGAATTCGTTCGACTTCGTACTCTAGTTTATTATCTTCTATAATAATAAGGTCGTGTATTTATAATCCTCATAGGGCTAGTTTAAGTAATAAGATATGGAATACTAGGTAATACTTTATGGTTTCTAGGAGTTTAAGCTCGTAGTTAACTAGTGAAATTACTCGTGAAATTTTAAAAGGTCTGAGTTTTTTATAGTTAAGTTTATCGCTTAGTCGTTTTATTTTAATATTTCGCTATATAAGATAGGCGCTATCTCCCTCTTTTAAGGTTAGTCCCTTAATCCTTTATTAGTTGCTAAATCGTGCTATTTATTATTATATAAATTCGAGTTCTTTACGTACGTTTTCTTAGATATCTTTAATTTATTATATTAAAGCGATAGCTTTTACTATAGCTAGGCCTATCTTAGGTTTTCTATAGGCGGTTAGTTCGAATCTATAGTTAAGGTAGAAGGGGGATTCCTTAGTACTTTCTCTAATTGCACTATTATATGCAAATTAGGCGATTAGGAGTAATATAACCTAATTATCTTAGTTATAATTAATATAAGCTTAGAAGTAGGTTTCGAGGATTTAGTTAATCCGTTCTATTTGTCCGTCGGTCTATAGGTGAAATATAATAGATATTGCTTACTTAATACCGAGTTATAATATAATTAAGTTCTAAAATTTAGAGGTGAAGATCTTATCTCTATCTAATACGATTTCCTTAGGTATACTATAATTAGCTATAATATACTTAATAAAGGTATAGGCGTATTCTTTAGCATTACTTACTTCTTTATATAGGATGAAGTAGGCATACTTTATAAGTCGGTCTATAATAATAAAAATGCTATTAAAGTATACTCCCATAAAGGGTTCTCGAGACTTCGGTAGTTTAATAATAAAGTCGAGGGATATAGATTGCTAGGCTATCTATAGCATAGGCAAAGGTTATAGTATGCTATATAGCTAGTATCGAGTAGGTTTGCTTTTGAGGCAGACTTTATAATCTCTAATTACCTTTGCTATATATTCTCTACTAATCGTTTTTCTATATTATTATTATAGTCGTTTCTAGGTTTTTATAATTCCTTAGTAGCTATATATAGGATAGGTATAAAACTCTATAATTACTTCGTTATCTAGTTTACTAGTCGGGCTAGTATTAGATTATCCAGCTATTATTAAGAGTTTAGTTGCTAGCACTAGGTCTCTATTATCGTTTCCTTTGAGGATTACCTAGGTTTCTTCTAGTATTAGGATATTATAGTCCGGTTATTAGCTAAGAGCGTTAGCTCTACTATTATCTAATCCTTTGTAATAGATAATTTGAAAGTTGAATTCTAATAAGAATTCTAACTATCTAACTTATCGTTTATTTAGCACTTTCGAGGTAGTAAAGTGCAAAAGGTTCTTATAATCTAAGTATATAAGTACTTCGTAGATAGTTCCTAAGAGTTCGGGTCTCTATTTCTTAAAGGCTTTAATAATTACTATAAGTTCCTTATTATAGATCTAGTAGTTAAGTTCGGGTTTATGAAGTTTGCGAGAGAAGAAGGCGTATAGGTATAGTTATCCTTCTAAGTCTTATTAGGATAGTTATGCTCTAATAGTATAGTTGGATGTATCTAGTTCTACTTCGAATTATCTAGTTAGATCTAGAATAATTAGGACTAGTTCGCTAGCGATGAGGTCCTTAATCTTCTGAAATGCTATTTATTATAGTTCTTCCTATATAAATAGAGTATCTTTATAGCTAAAGCTAGTGAGAGCTATATTAATCTTGCTATAATCCTTAATAAATTTCTAATAGAAGTTAACGAATCCTAGGAATCCTTAGACTTCCTTAAGATTATTAGGTACTAGCTATTCTTTAATAGCTTTAACTTTGTTTTCTAATATATAGACTTTTCTAGGGGTAATAGTAAATCCGAGGTATTCTACCTTCTAGGTATAGAATTCGCTCTTTTCTAGTTTAACTAGAAGCTTAGCTTCCTAAAGAGCTTATAAGACGTAGTATATATCTTCCTTATATTTCTTAAGTATTAGCGAGAAGATAAGAATATTATTAAGGTAAACTATTATATAAATATCAATATATTTGCATAAGATATAGTTAATTATGTTCTAAAAGGTTATAAGAGCGTTAGTAAGATTGAATAATATTATAAGGTATTTGAAATATCCTTTCCATATTCTGAAGGCGGTCTTCTATTCTTCTCCTTCTTTTATTCTAATTAGGTTATAGGCTCCTTTGAGGTTGAGAGCTATAAACTAGTTAGCTCTATAGAGGAGTCGTCTTATTTCGTTAATTAGTAGTAGTAGGTAGCGATTTTTGATCGTTATTTCGTTAAGTATATAATAATTAATGCATAGTTATAGTTTTCTATTCTTCTTTAGTACGAATAGGATTAGGCTTCCTGCTAGTAATATTAAAGGTCTAATATAACCTTTCTTTAGGTTTTCTTCGAGGTACTAGTCTAGGGCTTCTATTTCTATTAGATTAAGTCTATAGATCTTATTAAATCGTAGTTCCTTCCCTTCCTTAAGGGGAATTTCATAGTTAAAATTAGTATATTTAGGTAGTCTAGTCTCTAACTTAGCTATAAAGAGTTTCTTATAAACTCTATACCCTTCTAGGATAGATAGAAATAGATCGTTCTTCTATTCGAGATCTATTATTAATATAGCTTCTTTTGCCTTGAGGTAGTAGATATATTATTTTGCTGCTCCTTATTATATCGATTCGTTTAAAGCCTAACTTTAGTAATACTACTTAGGGACTAAATCGTTATAGTCCTAATAGAGTTAGCCTTTTCTCTAATCTATCTATAGGTTATTTATTCGTAGCTAGGGTAGTCCTAGTACTATATTATATATTCCTATATTAGCAATATCTAATTAGATTCTTTCTTTCCGATCTAGATAGCTTATCTCGAGGGGCGTAGTCTCGTTATAGATAGTACCTCCTTTATACTTAAATTCTTCTCCTTCTGCTATATATAGGTAATATAGTTATTCTTTTCCTCCCTATTATACTTTTAGCTTATTAATAGCTCGGGGGGTAATATAGTTAGCTTTAGCTCTGCTATCAATTAGCATAAGCATCGTTTACTAATTAATAATAACTTCTAGTTTGATATTATTCTTATATCCTTATGATATTTAATAGATAGATCCTTTGCATATTACTTATTATAATCCTTCTTTAGTAGGCGAGTCTAGTTTTTTAACTACTTAAATAGTTTAGGGTAGGTAATCTGTTTTCCTTCCTATCTTGCCTTCGTGAGGCTATTCTCGCGGATCCTAACTTATAGGGGTCTAGGTCTATTCTTCGCAATTCTCTAGGTATATACTTTTTCTTAATAGTATACTTAATACTTATCTTATTAGTATTTATCCTATTTTATTATATTATTATATTAGTATCTTATAGGGAATTGCGGGCTAGGTCTAAAGGTTATAAGGTTATCTTCGAATAATACTATAGTCTATCTAACTATAACGGATATTAAGTAGACTTCCTAAATAGGTTTATTATTATATCTTCTAGAGTAGAATTAATAATTATGCTTTTCTCCTATATATTCCTTATACTTATCTTAAAAGTATTAAGGCTAGAAGAGGGTTCTATAGAGTTAGTAGTCGCTCCTTAGTATAAGGTAGTTTTCTATATATAATTTGGGAATATAGTCCTATTCTTATTAATTTGCTGGAGTGCTATAGAAGTACTATTATTATTAGTCTCGAAATATATTTACTTCTTAATACTATAGAAGTTACTTAGTCTCGTCTTCTTAGTCGTTAGATTCCTCTTTAGAGCTAGAGTTATCTATACTAGGGGCGTGCCTATAGGTAATTTCTACCTAAGTATATTATTAAGTAATATCACGAGGTTTATCTAAGTTATAAGGTGAACTTTCGCCTTCTCTAAAAGTCTAGTCGCTAGTTATACTAAGAAGTTATTATTTTATTAGCAGATCATGCTAATATTCTAGTTCTTTATCGGATTCTTCTTTAACTTATCTTTCGAGTTCTTAATTAATTTATTCGATCTAAGCGGGGTTTCTGCATACGTTCTTTTATCGTTCTATATATATAAGCATAGCTCTTAGTTATCTTTTCTATATAGAGTTATAAGGTTTATCTTAGATTCGTTCTAGGTATATGAGTTCGGCTAACTAAAGTCGTGCGAGTTTTTATTCGTTACTATCTTCTAGTTCCTAGTTATATATATTAAGGGATATACTAGCGGATATTTATTAGATCTATAGCATCTTATTAAGCTATTCTCTAGGCTTTCTTATTATTTTAACCTATATTATTACTAGAGTCTTAGGTTAAATATCTGAGGTAGTTATATTATATCTAGATTATCCGGAGTTATTATCTCTTAAGTAGTAACCTAATATTTCTTTATCTTCGAGATAAATTTAATAGTTATTATTATAGCACCCGGTTTATAATAGTAATATATAGGGGGCTTTAGAGATCGTATTAACTTATTATAGTCTCTCTGCTATAAGCTTCCAAGGAAGTTTCTTAGGTTATATATAATCTTTAGCGACGTGACCTTATTTATTATAGTTCTAGTATTTGGGGTTCTAGGGCTTCTTATTATTAGGCTTAGTTATTATACTAAGATCTATAGGTCTACTATATTATCCATAAGTAGTGCTTTATTAGTTATTATTCTAGTTATTACGGGGCTTGTTATCATTCTATAGACTGTTAAACTTATATTAAAGCTACTACTAGTACTTACGTCCTGAATTAGGTCCTTATCGTTTCTCGCCTTTTTCTTTGCAGCATTTAAATAACTAGTTATTAATTTTAATCGCAAGCTTGGTATACTAGAGGAAGTCGTCGGGGCAGTTAATCTTAATAATCTTATCCTTAACTTCATCCTTAAGTCCTTAGTAGAATATAAAGATCTTAGTTTCCTTAGTAAGGTCGAGTTAGATACTTAGTTATCTAAAAGTAGTAGCGAATTCTTTAGTAGTGTCGGAATAACTATCCTGCGCAGGTAATAGTACCAGAAAGATAGGGTTCTTCCGTAATACTATAGTTATCCGTGATATCTAACTATCGTAGGTTTGGTAGTTACGACGGCTATATAGGCAGTCCTTGCATATAGGGTCCTAGCCCTCCTATTGGTTGAATCGGCATAATAGGTGGATCCGAACGGCCCGACGTAGCGCCGGTCGGGTCAGCCACGAACTGCTAACTAGGCTTCTAATACTAGCAGTCTTTTATTACTACCGGTACCTACCCTATAATAGCTTATATTCATCGAGATAACTACTAAATAGTATTACTTATAAAAGGGGCCTAAATAGCCTAATAACTGCAGTTTTCGCACGTTTTATCGTTATCCCCCGATATGCTATATACCCCCGGTTTTACTACGCGCAGGGCCCTAGCTACGGGCCGGGGTCCCGGCTACTATCGGATAACTTACCCCTCTATCTATATCGTCGCCTTATTATTATTAATAAGCTATTAGAGGGCTTTATTCAGCGTTAACTTCGTGAGTTTATCAGCTGGGTTATTATTACTATAGATCTAGCAGATCTCTGCGATCTCGCGGCGTTCGTATGACTACCGTAGCGCTATTATATTAATTATAAGGCGCTTTTCTTTCGTTATACCTAGCTTAACGAGGCACTTATATAGCGAATACGAGTCGGTATAAATAATAGTTAATATCGATAGTAGGTCTAGTCGATCGGAGACCTTTTGGAGGGTTATTGCGATCGCATAGGCTATATCAATACTAGCAACTATGCTATAGATCTCCGAGGCTAGTATGCTACGGGTAATGCGTTTTAACTTCGTTAAGCTATAGTAGATAACGTTACTATTAATTTCGAACGTATTAATAGCCTTATTATTATTAATCTTATTAGCTAGTATAATAATAAAACCTAGTTGCAACGATAAGTTGTTATTATTAGCAAAAGATCCGTCGATAAAAATAAATAGTTTTATAGTAGCGAGGTTAAGTAGGATAAAACTAAGGCCTCTATTAAGGGATCGTAACTACTAGAGTATTCGCTAGTTAAGGATTCTAACGTCGTTAACTATAAGGTTTTGCTATTATATAGCAATAGATAGGTCGAAATAAGCCTCGGGTTAGCAAATTGATATAATATACGCGCTACGGGCGCGTTATTTAACGTATTGCTGCTTTCGGATGGCTTCGTTAGCGGAGGGGTTAATAGGGCGTAACTTAAGCCCTTGGTCTTTTTAGCGGAGGGTAAGGGTATTACTATTATCGATTATCACGATCCTACTATTGAATATAAGGGGGTTATTAACGGCGAGGGTCTGCTTGGGTTTAGCTAAAAAGCCAGCTTTCGTTAATTTAGCCTCCTTAAGGGCGGAAAATACGTCGTTTAATAAGCCTAACGTATCGTTAGTTTATATACCTATAATAGCGAAAGATAGGTTATTTTTTATTAATATAAGTAGGCAGGGGTTAAATAACGAAGTCTCTATCTCGAGCCTCTCTTTATAGTAGCAGCTATATATAGCTTACTAATAGGTGCTAGCCTCGGCGATGCTATAGAGGGGTTTTATAACCTCTATAATAGTATTATCGGGGTATTTATACTATATTTAGTCGGGGATTTTAGTAAGGATAGAGCGGGCAAGATAGGTAGCAGACTAGATATAGGCTTAGGTAATATCGCAGATCTAAAGGGTTTTGCTATTAGCTAATAATAACGGGGCGATTGCGAGGATTAGCTATTAACTAGCTCTTTAGATCGTAGGGGCCTGGGTTAAAATAGCCTCTTTACTATTATTAGCATAACCCTGAATAACGAGTCTCAACTTCTTATAGGGCTAGGTTATCTTACCCTTAACCTCGTTAATGATATAGGAGCGGAAGATCCGGATCCTACTATAGCGGGTAGGGTTATACCTGATAAAGTTAAATATGCCTCGTTCGATAAGGGATTCGATCTCTTATCGGGTCGACTGCTCAAAAGGCTCTCTAGGGGTTATAATCACGCTATCGTTATATAACTTAATAGCGAGGTTATAGTTAGATTGCTCTTTAGCGGATAGGAAGGCCTTATTAGTAGTAGTAATATCCGTTTTAGCGAGGAGTATAGTTAAAGTCGGACCTAGCGCTAGGTTATAGCGGGGCTAGCTTCAGCGCTATAGCGGGGCGGGAGCTGCGTTGTTAATAATAACGATTATATTATAGATTCCCTTAGTTGCCCTATAGGGGTTTGTGATCCTATTATTATTACTATCGGGTTTTATTAGCAGGTCGGTCGACCAGTAGTAAGGTTTAATAATAGTCGACTAGAAGGATTTCAGCCCGTTAGGTAGTTAAACTACGCATTTATAACTATTATTAGAGATAAGCTAGTAAGGGCCCTTCTAGCCGTCTTTTTTATACTATACTCTAACTTCTGACTAGAGAGGTAGGCTTAATATAGGCTTAGTTATAGGGCTATTTCGGGCTGTAATAGCCTCGTTAACCTAATAACTAGTGTAGAGTTAGTAGATCTTATTAGTAGCCTTCTATATAGCTTAGGCGCGTTATATAATTAATAGCAAGGGTACTAAATCGTCTATTAGGCGCGGGTAGGCTCTGAATACTAGTAGGGTTAATATTAGGCTATCGGGCCTAGTGATATTATTAATAGCTTTTATTACTATTTAGAGAGCAACATCGGGGTTAGTAGAGGGATCTTCCGCCTAGATAATCTCATAGGCTTAGCATAATAGCTTATAGTATCGTTCGACCTTCCCGATGCTATTATAAGCTTTAACTAGGACCTCTTTTATAGAGATCGCTATCTTTTGCATAGATTAGCGAAATTCAGCAGATCGAAAGGAGGTACTAGCGTTAGTAACTATCTAGTCGGGTAGGCCCTAGTATATATCGATCTAGTAGATTCGAAGGGTCTGCTATATAGTTTTAGCAGAGATATCCTTTATAAAGCGTGCTATATTAAATATAGTAGCTATATTAATAACGTAGAGGGTAGGGCAGTTGCCGTCGAGATATATAATATTAATAACGACCTCGTAGTTAAAATTATAATCGTCTTTTATTATAAACTTAAACCGATGGGGGCTGCTGCTATGGAGTTAGTAGTAGTAGTAGAACTTCGTTAACTTATTAATAACGTCGATATTAACGGGGTAGCTAGCGCGCTAGAGGACTTTATGGAGTCGTTGGACGGATAGGTGGCTAAAACGACGGTAGATATAGCATAATTCGACGTTAGTGAGGTTATAACTTACGACGGCCTCTTCTAGGTTAGTTATAAACTATAGGTAGCCCTATAGTCATATAACCGGGGTCGTGAGGTTATTATAAATAAGTTAGTTAGCGATATTATCGAATCTTATGCTAAGTCGGTCTATATTATAAAGGGATAATAAGAAGGGGGTATTCGTTAGCATTATATAGAAGGTTACGTCGCTAAAAGGAGTTATAATAACTATTATTCCGAGGGATTCGATGGGGTTAGCGCTGCCGAAGCGGATCGAGGCAGCCCCGGCTATAGAGGGATTAAGTTAGTAATTAACCCTCTTTTATAGGGCTAGAAACTGCGGGTGACCCCCGGTTAAATATCGGGCTATGCTAGAGTCGGGGATAATCCCTCTGAATATAGTTAACGAATAATAATTAGTGATATATATTACGACGGGGTTGTTATTTTTATCAACTAATATATTATAAGAGGGTTTAACGTAGTTAATTGCGTAGAGGGTCGACTAGTTAGCTAAGCGGGTTATCACGTTACTGCTATTAATTGCAGTAGGTTAGTTGAAATAGGTAGTAGTGAGGAAGGCCTCGTCGTCGGTGCTATTAACCTCGTTGCTATTGTTATTAATAGATAACGACTAGTAAAAGAGGGTAATAGGGTTGTTAATAACGGAGGTGTCGGCTGAAGTAGCCGCGAGGTCTTCGATACCCTTATACTACGCTAAAAACTAGTGATATTCAGCGGGGTTAGCGTTGTTTTAGATATATTAGCTGCTCTTAAACTTGCTATAGGCCTTATAGCGATTGTTATTAGTATATTTCGTCGACTAACAGCCGGGTTTGCTATAAACATAGCACTTTTTAGCTCTTGCTGCGTTATTGAGGCTATTGCTAGCTATACGGGGCCTAAAACGATTCTTTTAGCTATTACTATAGTAGGTATAGTCGATCCAATAGACCCTAGTCCCGTCGTTATTTTTAGCGATATATTGCATCGTGGGCTAGGTTGTTATTAAAATAGCTAAATATAACTAGCTAAGGACCCCTTCTATTAACTCAATAGGGTTAAAGAGGTAGAAATAGCATTCTTCAACCCCTTAGTAGGCGTTAATAATATAGTCCTATAGGATGAGATCGGAGTAGTAGGCTAGCAGTAAGGCTCGTTAGACCTTAGTTATATAGTTAACGAGGATCTCTAAGTACTCTATCCTCATTTTAGAGGGGTTATTACGGATAACCTAGGTTAATATAGCCTAGCGCTACTCTATTAGGTAGGCCTAGCAGGTATCGTGGGATTTGAAGTAGTTATAGAGTTTTTTAACTATAGCTAGGAGGCTTAACTAGGCGCTGCTAAGTCGGTTGAAATAGTAATTGCAGGCTCAGCCCTTTAGTATAAGGGGGAGGGCGCTAGCAGCTTGCGATTGCTAGATCCTAACCTTCTTATAGATATCCCGAAAGATAGTTAATTTCGCCTCTAACACGTCGTATTTAGCGCTACTATACTTTATATTATTAGCATAAAGCTTAGCTAGATCCGTTAACTACTTTAGCGTAGCTAGGAGGCTATTATAGCCTATATCCTAGTTATTATCGACTGCGCTATCTCTGCTAGTAGGCGTGGTTTTTACTGGCGCTATTATTAGAGGGGTCTATAGTTACGGGGTTCTAGCTTAGGCGAGGCTCTCATCAGGCTTCGTGAGATAGGGCAGGCGTATAAGCATAACTAGTACTAATATCTCGCAAATAAATATTAGGTTATTAGCGAGGTATTATGGGAAGTCGTCTATATAGGTATCTAACTAGGCTTAGCTCTAGTAATAGAACTTAAGCCTAGTTATAGCCTTAATAAGCCTAATAGAGATTATCCTAGCTACTAGGTTAACCTATACTCTATAGCTAATAATATAGTCTTTGAGGGCCTTCCTAAGCTTCTAGTTAGTTTTACTAAATAGTTTAGCAGTCTAGCTAATAAAGTCGTATAAGGACTCGCGCTAGAAGGCTTAGCTAGTATTCTTATTGATCTTATAGACCTTAAGTTAATAGCCTATCTATATATTTGCCTATTTAATAGATATATTGGGAATATTATCGCTTTCCTCATCGATCTCGAAGACCTTGCCCTATAGGTTAGGCTAGATAATGCCCTTAAGCTAGGTAGGGATAGGGATATTACTATAGATAGATCCTTAGATAGATCTATCGTAGGTAGTAGGAGGAGGAGGAGGGTTGCTACCCGGCTTAGCAGTTGGGGTAGCTATTGTAAATAGAGTGGAGGAGATAGGGGGGGGGGGGTATAGTATGCGTTATTTTTCGTGATATCATAGCTTTTTCGCATCGAGGTCGTTATATATAGGCGTAAAGCAGCCTGGACGTTATTACTATAGTCGTTTACTTAACCGGTCGTTATATATAGGCGCAAAGCAGCCTGGATGTTATTAAATAGTTATTATAGTAGCTTATAACGGTTATTTCAATCCCTCTGCTAGTAGCAGTGATATTAACGGCAGAGATATCTCTTCTGCTATAGGTAGTAATAAACCTTGCTAATCTGCAGTAACTCGAGTAGTTATAATAGTTAAGTTAACTACTAATTAGTATCGGAATAACTATCCTATGCAGGTAATAGTACTAGAAAGATAGGGTTCTTCCGTAATACTATAGTTATCCGTAATATCTAACTATCGTAGGTTTGGTGGTTACGACGGCCATATGGGCAGTCCTTGTATGTGGGGTCCTGGCCCTCCTATTGGTTGAATCGGCACAATAGGTGGATCCGAACGGCCCGACGTGGCGCCGGTCGGGTCGGCCACGAACCGCCGACTGGGCTTCCAACAAGTAGATTTGGTTTATCTAAGTTATAATAACTCTTATTTAGCTTATTACTTCTTATCGGGGTCCTAGAAGAGCGAGCAGAGAGCATCTTCAAAGCCTTGGAAACTACTATAGATATCGCGAGTTTCTATAGAGCATTCATCCAAAGTTTCATACTTAAGGAATTCTTCTTAGATAGGTTCGAACTATTTAAGGGCTCGTCCTCTAAGGTAGGTAGCTATATGGACTACCTTCTCGGTTTGATTAGTGAAATCGCTATAATAGAAGTTCTAGTAGTTCTTAACTTGAATTAGGAATCCTTTGAGATATCCGGGGGTGCTATTATAGGTTATTAGGGGACTAAGCTTAAGCTTCTATTATCCTCTAGTAGTAGTTATAATAATATTAGCAGCAGCATATAGGGTTCTGATTTCTTTCTAGAGTTCCTCGATATTAGTATTGCTATTTTATCCTCTTAGGTAGATAACTTCGTTCTCTAGGTCTATAATACGCTAAGGGCTATTTCCTAGTTATTATATTATTCTCTTAAGGCTCTAGAGTTCTATAGCAGTTTTATTATATATAATCTAGATTTTAGCAATATTATTATCTCCTTTCTTAACTCTAGTTCGGAGTTAGTTATAAGTATCTTTTTTTAGGGTTACCTCGTTATTAGAGTCTATAGCTATAGGGGCTCCTTTGAGTTCTTTAGCTAGGTTTTAGACTAATTACTATAAAGAAGAGGAGGTTCTAGGAGTAAGTAACTTAGTAGAGGCGCGGGAAGATATCCTATCTATACTATTTAGTAGTCTTAATAGTTAACTTACTAAATAGGAGCAATTAAAGTATTATAGTTAGCTATCCGATAGTAGGGTCTGCTAATAGAAGTTAGGGATTGAGACGTGGTAATAGTATACTAGGTCGGGGTTATGGTCGTAGGCTAATAGTAGATTAGGTCCTCAGAGACTAAGGTGATTAGTCTTAGGCTTAATAAGTAATTCGTAGTGAAGGTAAGCTGAGAGTATCCGTGAGGATAAATACTAAGTTGATTGCTGAAGAGCTATGAAAGTCTAACCTTAGGTCGGGCTTAGGTTATACTATATATAAGTCCTAAATAGTTCCTTATCTTGCTACTAATTAATAATTAGGTACTACTAAGCGCTTAGTAGTTATTAGTAATTACTTAGTAGGTCTTACTAAGCGCTTAGTAATCTATACTATCTGCTTAGTCTTATCTTATTATTACGTGACTTATATTATAGTTCTTCTATTCCGAGCGAGTTCCTATTGCTCCCATGATCCTGCAGTATAATTATTCTTTCCTAGCCGCCTAACGCCCAAGTGGGTCGGTCAACTATTATCCTTGCATAACGGGTCGTAACATACCTACCTTAGAGGACGAGCCCTCAAATAGTTCGAACCTATCTAAGAAGAATTCCTTAAGTATGAAACTTTGGATAAATGCTCTATAGAAACTCGCGATATCTATAGTAGTTTCTAAGGCTTTGAAGATGCTCTCCGCTCGCTCTTCTAGGACCCTAATAAGAAGCGATAAGCTAAATAAGAGTTATTATAACTTAGATAAACCAAATCTACTAAAGAATTCGCTACTACTTTTAGATAACTAAGTATCTAACTCGACCTTACTAAGGAAACTAAGATCTTTATGTTCTACTAAGGACTTAAGGATGAAGTTAAGGATAAGATTATTAAGATTAACCGCCCCGATAACTTCCTCTAGTATACCGAGCTTGTAATTAAAATTAATAACTAGGTATTTAAACGCCGCAAGGAAAAAGGCGAGAAATAATAAGGACCTAATTTAGGATATAAGTATTAGTAGCAGCCTCAATATAAGTTTAATAGTCTACGGAATAATAACAAGCCCTGTAATAACTAGAATAACACCTAATAAAGCACTACTTATAGATAGTATAGTAGACCTATGGATCTCAGCATAATAACTAAGCCTAATAATAAGAAGCCCTGGAACCCTAAAT
Source organism: Colletotrichum sansevieriae (assembly GCA_026260285.1). NCBI lineage: Eukaryota > Fungi > Ascomycota > Sordariomycetes > Glomerellales > Glomerellaceae > Colletotrichum > Colletotrichum sansevieriae. The sequence goes on along the minus strand of JAOQIF010000665.1, from coordinate 1,874 downwards.
GCTAGAACTATAATAAATAAGGTTATATTGCTAAAGATTATATATAACCTAAGAAACTTCCTTGGAAGCTTATGGTAGAGAGACTATAATAAGTTAATACGATCTCTAAAGCCCCCTATGCGTTACTATTATAGACTAGGTGCTATGATAATAACTATTGAATTTATCTTAAAGATAAAGAAATATTAAGTTATTACCTAAGAGATAATAACTCCGGACGATCCGGATACGACGTAACTACCTTAGATATTTAACCTAAGACTCTAGCAATAATATAGGTTAAAATAATAAGAAAGCCTAGAGAATAGCTTAACGAGATGCTATAGATCTAATAAATATCCGCTAGCATATCCCTTAATATATATAACTAGGAACTAGAAGATAGTAATAAATAAAAACTCGCACGACTTTAGTTAGCTAAACTCATATATCTAGAACGAATCTAAGACGAACCTTATAACCCTATATAGGAAAGATAACTAAGAGCTATACTTATATATATAGAATAACGAAAGAATATATATAGAAACCCCGCTTAGATCGAATAAATTAATTAGAAACTCGAAAGATAAGTTAAAGAAGAATCCGATAAAGAACTAGAATATTAGCACGATCTGCTAATAGAATAATAACTTCTTAGTATAACTAGCAACTAGATTTTTAGAGAAGGCGAAAGTTCACCTTATAACTCGGATAAACCTCGTAACGTTACTTAATAATATACTTAAGCAGAGATTACCTATAGGCATGCCCCTAATATAGATAACTCTAGCTCTAAAGAGGAATCTAATAACTAAGAAGATAAGACTAAGTAACTTCTATAGTATTAAGAAGTAAATATATTTCAAGACTAATAATAATAGTACTTCTATAGCACTCTAGTAAACTAATAAGAATAGGACTATATTCCTAAATTATATATAGAAGACTACCTCGTACTAAGGGGTAACTACTAACTCTATAGAACCCTCTTCTAGCCTTAATGCTTTTAAGATAAGTATAAGGAATATATAGGAGAAAAGCATAATTATTAATTCTACCCTAGAAGATATAATAACGAACCTATTCGGGAAGTCTACTTAATATCTGTTATAGTTAGATAGACTATAGTATTATTCGAAGATAACCTTATAACCTTTAGACCTAGCCTGCAATTCCCTATAAGATACTAATATAATAATATAATAAAATAGGACGAATACTAATAAGATAAGTATTAAATATACTATTAAGAAAAAGCATATGCCTAGAGAATTGCGAAGAACGGACCTAGATCCCTATAGGTTAGGATCTATAAGAATAGCCTCACGAAGGCAAGATAGGAAGGAAAATAGATTACCTACCCTAGACTATTTAAGTAGTTAAAAAACTAGACTTGCTTACTAAAGAAGGATTATAATAGGTAATATATAAAGGATCTATCTATTAAATATTATAAGGATATAAAAATAATATCAAACTAGAAGTTACTATTAATTAGCAAACGACGCTCGCGCTAATCGATAGCAGAGCTAAAGCTAACTATATTACCCCCCGAGCTATTAATAAGCTAAAAGTATAATAGGGAGGAAAAGAACGACTATACTGCCTATATATAGCAGAAGGAGAAGAATTTAAGTACGAAGGAGGTACTATCTATAATAAGACTATACCCCTTGAGATAAGCTATCTAGATCGGAAAGAAAGAATCTAATTAGATATTACTAATATAGGAATATATAATATAGTGCTAGGATTACCCTAGCTACGAACGAATAACCCACGGATAGATTAGAGAAAAGGCTAACTCTATTAGGACTATAATAGTTTAGTCCCTAAGTAGTACTACTAAAGTTAGGCTTTAAACGAATCGATATAATAAGGAGTAGCAAAAC